>RJWM01019713.1:0-38643 GCA_004363535.1 Dasyprocta punctata | reverse complement strand
TTTCTCATATTTCAGCATATATGTTTGCCTTATTCAACAAATGTTTCTAATACTAAGAGAAAAACTTGTACAGATATAAGAATTGGAACTTGAAGACTGCTAATATCTATGATTTCCGCTTTTGGTTGTGTTTATTTCAGTAAATAAAAAGTTAACCAAACACCTAATGCATCAAATATCTACTGACCATTAGTGAAAAACAAGTATGTTCAATGATGTGAAAAACCCAAAATACTAAAGTATTTTAACATAGACAAACAAATACCATGAATAAGGAGTAATAAATGGAATATGATATTGGCTGATATCATATATAAACTTGATAAAACATTTTCTTCGAATGCTAAATAATTGTCAATAAAAAGCAAAAGTAGCTTACATGTAGCATTGCTGCAAAGTAATATTCACAATTGTTATAAAACAAATGAAATGACACCAAACTAATGAATATAAAGATAAGGTTTTACTTAATTATTATTTGAATGTTAAATGTAGTAAAATTGATATTTGCCCCCCGTCCTCAAAGCTGCTGTGAATCACTGTTACATTGAAAGCAGCTTTTTATCCAACGATGCAGTAATTTTAATTTTCTATTCCAAGCTAAATGTAGGCCTGGGTATAACACAGGAAAGAATATCATAGATAAATATTTGAGTAATAAATAAAATTTTGTATTGATTTTTAAACAAACATTTCTACCAGTTTTCCATTCCTAAGTAGAAGGTCTGAAGAAATTACAGTCTCCAGGAACAGAGGTTGCTCACTCACCTTATTACAAAGTTGTGACTGTCAATCTCCTTTCCACATCCACTATCTAGCAGAATGCCAGAATTTCCAACAACTGCACAGGTCTTAAACCGCCGATTTTTCATTGGTGAAACTTCAGGTAGGAGGCTGTGCAGATCATGGGAAATATTTAGTGTCCGGCGTCTGTCCAGCACATAGTGTATGACATCACCCGGTTTAAAGCTGCTCTTAACCACCGAGACATCTCGTTCTGCATCAAAGAAACGAAGGATGTTCTTCCTATATTTGAAACACAAGCAAAGGTTTTACATTGCAGCATATCCAAGAACTGGTAATGTCATTTGCCAAGCATGAAACATAAATTCATGAATCATTGATCTTGAGTTTTCAGGTAGTAATTACATCAACCAATTAAGTATATTCTACAGGAAATAGAATATGTCTGTAAAAGCAATTTGCACAGTTTATAATAGTTTTGTAAGTATAATATATATACATACTTTAGAGAACAAAGTGCAGCATATAAAAACATACTATGGAAAAATCAGCTTATTAAATTAAAGACTTGAATTTTCATAATTAGATGTTCTGCTACTGGCTTTCCATTTTCTATAGTCATTTATTTTTATTACTGTAGCCTAGTTAAGGTGAATAGAAATAATTTAAGTATTTTGAATTTAGATAATAGTTAATATTACTAAAAAGATTGACCTTTCCAATAAACATACATATTTATAAAAATCAACTATATTTTATAAATATGTGAAGAAAATGTGAAACTATGTCATTAAATGTATATGTAAATTTTTTCCTAGCCCATGATTCCAGGAAATAAGACCAATACAGTAAAGGAAATGATGGAGAGATGAAACGTTGGATTGTATGGAATATGGAAGAGATAGTCAAATGTTGCTTATGTCCTTTCTTTCTCTCTTCCTTTTACTACTTGAATTTTCAAGGTTTTATACAAGAAATGAATGCTCAGTTGAACACTTCCAATTTTTTAAATTTAAATACAGCTAGGTTTAGTCATATGAGTTCACTTTCTTAAGTGGGATCAAGTAGCTCGTGTCCTTGGCTATATGACAAAGAAATGAACATCACAATTTATTTGGTCACCATATTTTAGACCTTTTTTTAATAGAAGCTCATCCTATTAAATACCTAATATATATATGTATTTTTTATACATACATATATATGTATGTTTATATTGATCACAAATTTGAGAAGCCATGAAACATGAAATATATGTATATGCTAAATAATTGGATGGAAAAAAAATGTAAAAATAGAAGGCTGGGAAGATGATGCACTCTGACATCATATAGAAAATGCACTTGATGAGGCTGTTGTCTATCACCATTTGGAAGTTGTGCCTTCTACCTAAAAAGTATGTTGCATTTGCATGTTCATTAAAAATGTATTCATATATTGGTTTATGTTGCTTTTTCCTTTTAGCAGGGGACTGAAAGAGGTGAAGGCAAGCATGAAATAACCAAGTTGCAAGTTAGTCTGAAAAGAAATATATCTGTGGCAATGTTTTGTATTCTAAACTGTTTGTAGTCTAATAATTTGGACTTTTAATTGTTTCTTTAACCCAATTAACAAAAGATTATGACTATAAATCAGAGTCGACCCAGCAAGAAGAGGGATTTTGACTTTTAATATGAGTCTAGAGATTCAAATGACAAAAGAGCAGCTGCTGTTAAGTTCAGGGAAGCAAAGGATAGCTCTGAATAACTGGAGGAGCAAAACAAAACAATCTCATTTATTTATATTGGTTATTTATAACTGAAATTAACTACAAAGTAATATCCCAGAATCTTAGTAAGCTCTTGAGAAAATTGTATTGTCAGAAAATTATGGACCAGGTGTATAAAAGTTTGTAATTATTTGATCCATAGAGTACCAAACATATAATAGCAGGAAATAATAAGAGGTAATTTTACACCAGTTATGGAATTTTTTTTTTTTCCACACCAGGGATTGAACTCACAACCTTGCACCTGTCAGACAGACACTTAAGTCACTGAGCCAAACTCCTGGTCCTGGTTTTTTGAGGCAGGGTTGCACTGTGTAGCTCAGGCCAGCCTTGCTCTCACGTTGTAGCCCAAGGCAGCCTCGAACTCACAATGCTCCTCCTACCTCAGCCTCCTGAGTGCTGGGATTAAAGGCGTGCGCCACCATGCCTGGCTCAGTGTTGGAAATTGAATATTATTTCCAATGTGCTTTTATTGAAAACTTTTTTTTTTTTTTTTTTTTTGCAGTAGTGAAAATTGAATTCAGGGCCTTTGCACTGATCATCATCATCACATCATCAGTCTTTTTTTAAACTTTTTTAAAAAACTTTTTATTTCAAGACAGATCTCACTAAATCACTAATTTGCCTAAGCCAGGCTCTAACTTGCTATCCTCCTGACTCAACCTTGCAGAGTGCTAAGACTTCAGGTGTGCATGGCTGTATTTCTAAAGTGATAAAATCTATGTCATGGTTATAAAATTTATGATCTAACACATTTTTCTCCATGAATATGATTATTTAAGCTTCATCATAAGTGGTAAATTTTTAAAACTAAGAAAAAACATCCTCTGTTCATGACTACCAAAAGAATTCTTCTCCAATGTACACTTATAACCTAGAAAGATGATTGGCAAAGAGAGATGTAACAAAACAAGCTCATATCCTTCTCATTTTCTTTGACTTTCATTAAACCAATTCTAGTTGTTTCATGTGTGATCTAATTAGAAAACAAAATGACTGAAAATTCTATACAAATTACAGATACACCTATCAGATCTTTGGAAAAAATATATTTTTAAGCATAATTTGTAAAGGAAATTCTGTACAATACTCTATGAAGGAAATAAAAAAAATTATTAGAAGTGCTATCAAGCATCATAATAGTCTATTTTAACAATATAAAGATTACATAAAAAGAGAACTACACTTGAAATCTTCAAAGATGGGCTTATGGATTGAGGAGGAAATGGAGAAGTCTTTCATTATGTCACATTATGTCACTTTTGTGATTCTTTGAAAAATTAATGATTAGCACGCAGATTGGCAAAACACAGAAACCTTTGCAGTTACTTATTAGCTGTCATTTATTTGTCTGTGGAAAGTTAATATTTTGACAACCATATTTCAACAAAAATTTCTCATTTCCTGTGAAAACGACAAGGCTAGCTCTAAAGCACAGACTGCACGGATGTGGTTAAGCCATCCAACGACATGATGTTATCATTTTCCTTTGCACGTAATTTGAGCAGGTTGCCGGAGATGTTCTTCGAGATGTACACTTTCAGGTGGTGGCATCTTCGCAAGTCTGAGGTGAGTAAGTTAGCGGTCTAAATATGGAAGAAAATATGGTAGTCTGGAAACGCTAAAGAAAAAAATCACTTTTACGCCATCTAAAAAGTACTCATATGTCTTTCTACTAACAGCAAAAAGGACTTTCCAACAAATGTGCCCTTTTTGTGTAATACTAAGCAGTGAAAATACTTGAAAACACATCTAAAATTTGAGTACAACTGAACATCTCTATTTTATTCAACCTTTGGAAAAGTGGTACAAAAGGGGCCTATGTTACTTGAGAAAAGCTTTAACATGCACTATTTTGTGACTCTTGAAAGAAAATAGTGCTTAAAGAGACAAATAATTATTACATTTCAATGAGAACTTCTTACGTGTTCTTCCAGCACTCTTAAAGTCTTAGCCAGGTTTATTTTTTAAGATAGTAGTAAAAACAGTAAAAGTGTTTTCAAAAGAAATAAAAAACAGTAACTCATACTAATCAAAATGTAAAAATTTCTTAAGCAAAATTCAAAATAATTGTTAGGAATACTATTTGCTTTTTTAAACTGAAAAGGGAAAAAAACCTTCAAATTTGAATGACTTCAGTAAGTTCTTTTTCTTATATTGAAAGAACTTTTAGTTTTTACTTCAGCAGTTAAATCTAGGTGTGGAAAATTGCCTGAGATTTTGCTGGTCTAAGTAGATGAAAGACAGAAAATAATTACTACCAGTGAATAATATTGTTATGGAAGCACTTAATACTGTTTGAAACAGTAAGGAAAGATTAGATTTTTCTCCCTCTATCAGGCTGAAAATATCTTTTAGACTATAGATGTAATGGACCATAAAAACTCTGTGTATTTGCTAAATATACTTGGTGTTCAGACTATAAATAAGTTGAGGAAAGTAAAAATAAAGCTTTAACTTATCTATAATAAGCTAAATGACATTAATACCATGAAAATAGCACTTTAAGAATCACCAAAGAGAACACACATGCTCTTGCTCAGAACATGATTGCTAAGAATTTAACAGTGTTTATTAGCAGGCTAAACAAAACTATTTCAGAAATAAGAAAGAGAAAAACTGAGTAAAAAACTAAGTTTACTATCTGAGCTCTAAAGAAAGTTGAACCAACAAAAGCTAATGTTTAATGTACGAGTTGTATCCCTATAGCTTGTTAATTTGTAGTCAAGTCACAACTAGATATTCAAAGCAGGGAGTAGGGTTTCTGTGCATGTGTTGGAAGAATAAGGTACCTCATAGGTTCATAACTGTTATTTTTTGACCCTACTGCAACTTCTGAAACTTCTGTTGAATGTTAAAGATAACTGGAAAAAAAAAACTGAAAATGTTTTGTTTTCATTGGCATTAAAAATCTTAGTCATATGATATCTTTTCTGTTAAGCAACGCTGGCTTAAACCGAAAGCTTGGTTTAGACTGCTAGGCTGACAGGAATAGATTCTACAGGTAACTTTTCAACTGAATTTTCAACTACAACTTCCCTTTCAACAAAACTCAAGGCTTGAAATAGCAACTGCAGAGTGCCACAAAGCTAGTTTAGTAAACATTGTTTTTTCACTTGTAACTAACCTAGGACCAGATGTCACTCTTTCTTCTCTGTAGTTTTCCTGTCAACAACAAGCACACGTGCTGCAACATCAAATTTAATCTAAACAGCTCAAAGTTCAACAGAAAGTATTGAGTGACAAATCTTACAGCTGAAAAGCATCACAAGTTGGAAATCAAATTAAGTTATGATACACATTTGTTGTCAAATTTTGCGAACTCTAGATAGGGACTCCAGACCAGCCCCCAAATCACTGAATCAATTCAGTTGGTAATGATACAAAGAAAAAAATGCTAATTGTTTTCTTAGGCATTCAGAAAAGAAAAAGAATACACCAATTTTTATCCCAAAAGGTTTGCTTTCTAAAACAATTTGCTTCAAACCTCTGAAAGAATGAAGAGTCTGTTGACTGATTAGGACTTCTGAACTTGCTATAGTTGGTGACATTCTAGTATCAAAAGAAAAATCCTAAATAATCATAACCAAATTAAAAGATAAAATTGTCTGAAATACTTAAACAAAATAATTTTTATTGTCCCTTATGCCCCAGGCTGCCATCTAAGTCTTTGTCCAAAATTTGGTAATATTGGATGAATAATACTGGACGTTGTTTTAGAGCAAAGAAAAATACTACACACTACATGATCATGCATTCAAATGATTCATATTATTTGTATTAAAATATAATATTACAAGAAATATACTTCCTAATAATACACTGGCTGAACAGTCAAATTGGATTGGGTTTGTGTCTAATAAGCTTTCTGATCCTTTCAGCTGTATTGGTCACTTAATGATGAAAGAGAGTAGAAGATGGTTTAAGTATTGTATGTGGACCTTTTTCTAAAGTAAATCTATGCATGAAGTAGCAAGTTATACTTGAAAGGTAAGCATATATAAATTTGCAATTATGTTCAGTTAACTGGTGAGTCTTAGCTGGTTAGGAATTTTGATATATATATTATATTAAGTATTGAAAATATTTTTCCAGTTATGTGACTAATCTGTTTTGATGAGATGCTAAAGCTTATCCATTTCAAAACATCTGTATTTGGCAGTTTGACTTTCTTTTTGGCTTTTAATTGATATATGAAAATTAGAAGAAAAAATAATCCAAATGTGGAAAAAATGTCATCACAAATGTTAGGCATGGTCAAATAATCTCTCGATGCAAAGTTCACAGATTTATTCATAACATCTAGCATAATAAAATATGACATTTCTTAGTTTACAATAATAAAGAGCAAACTATTAATAATAAAACCAGCTATGTATGCCTATAGTCAAAATAACAGCTACAGTATTAATATTTATAGTGTCACTGGAAAGTATGACTGGATGTAATAATTAAACTAGAGTCTATTCCTGAGAATTTACATGGTAGAGTTAGATTTATCTGATATATTATTTAGCATGGCTAGATATACTCATTAAACTATTACAGATCCTTATTTTACTTCACCTTCTTCCATTACCTTCTTTGATCCATGTCACCTAAATTAATTGTTCCCTTCTTGTTAAACCATCCAATTTGAGGTTCTTTGTCTAGACATATTGCAAATCAAAGTTTTTCTTTTGGATCATCCATATTTCTTACTTTCTAATCTACCTCCAAGAAATATGAATCCTTAAACAAAATTACATCTCGATGTATGATGCTACATGATCTCATTCCTAATAATTACCTTGTTTGTTATAGGGTTTCTAAACTCAAATGTGGAGTTGGAGGTGTGAGAGAGGAATACTCTAAACAGATACCATGGGAGAACACATGCCCCAGTGTAAAAGCATCAGACTAGAGAGAAAACACTCCTCATGGCTTCAGTCCACTACATATCAGGAAGAACACAGGTCCAAATTGTAAAACCTTTCAATTTCTGGACAGATTTGAAAAGCCATCCTTCTATAAGGAATTTCCTGATTTTTTAAATGTCGATTTTAAAATTTTTCTATTCACTTTAAACAGAATTTGCTTTAAATCCATATTCTACCTAGGAGACATCAAATTATAAATCATCAAACTTTATACATCTCCTCATTTTTGTATTAGACCCACAAATATACAAGGTTTCCCCTTAACTATAAGCACTCAAACACACAATATTCCACACTGCAATGGGTTGATTCCCATTTCCAATTCTTATCCCTTCCAGAAGTTTAATATGAAGTAGCTTAACCATTCCTGTCTTTCTATGACATCCACCTTTTTACTTTTCAGACACTTTTAAGTAAATTTCAACCTGCCTGAAATGCCTTCGCTGAAATATACTCTGTGAATTGTTGTGCATATTCTAAGGTGAGCGTCATAGATTCTTCTTTCAGGTTGCTTACAACCTGCACTATGTGTAGGTTATGAATCAAGGAGGAAGTATATAGAAACCCAGGCAAACAGATCAGCCCCTTTCAATCAGTAAGACACTATTACAAAACATCTGTCAATATCCAGCCATTGAATAATTTAATGATTTTATTCTATAAAAGATGCATTATTGAAATGATATAATTTAAGCATGTCAACAATGCAGCCATGTAATGCAACTATGGAAAAAAATTAATCTCCTCCATTTTAAATTTCTTTCTTATTAGTAATAGTAGTAGCCGGGCGTGGTGGCGCACGCCTTTAATCCCAGCACTCGGGAGGCTGAGGTAGGTGGAGCGTTGTGAGTTCAAGGCCGGCTTGGGCTACAACGCAAGCGCAAGGCCGGCCTGAGCTACATAGTGCGACCCTGCCTCAAAAAAACCAGGGCTGGGGAGCTTGGCTCAGCAGCTTAAGCACCTGCCCTGGCAAGCGCAAGGTTGTGAGTTCAATCCCCAGTGCCGCAAAAAAAAAAAAAAAAAAAAATTAGTAATAGTAGTAATACAAAACATGACATCATGAATATATTGAGTTTTATTTCAAGAATTTCTTTCAGCTTAAATGCCTTGTCTAATAGATAAACCAGTATTCTAGAAACTTATTTCCTAATTTTTATACATTTTTCACATGAACTCAGGTTGACATAACAATTCACAAGGATAAATCAAATGCATCACATCCATCAACAAAATGGGTATTATATAGTCTCTATTTTCATTTAGCTGAGACAACATGAGATTTGAATAAAGTCTGAAGGATGAAGTCAAAACTAATTGAACAAGTATTTCCATCATGAGTAACTGTGTAAAAGTATGTTAAATATTAGTATTTTGTTGAATATTTTATTTCATTAGTATAAAAAGTGTATATTCAAATCCATGTATTCATCTTTAAATTTTTCTACTATATCATAATTTCATTTTTATGCTTTCACATTCTTCAGTGAGCAATGTTAAATAGGGCTGGTTCACTCTTTCACTAAAATATTTATACTTAACCTATAAATCAGATGTTCAGTAAAAGTTTGCAAGCCCAACATATTTGAGAACACGATGTGAAATTTATTATACCTTATTAAAGAAACTCACCTTATCTCCAAGACCAAAGAGGAATTGATCTTCCAGCCTTCTACAGAGTGCTGGAAGATTGTCGAGCTCGCCTTTCGAGTAACTTTATCAGAACTATTGACAAGCGATCGACTCGAACACAGTTCACCATCTCTGAAACAAAACAAAAATGTCAGCTTTGTGAAAAGAAGAAGTATTTTCATCTAGGCCATACAGTACATAATGTGATTTATATCACTGGTAAATAAATTTCCACAGGTTGGGAAGATACAAGCAGGATGAAAGGTGTTGTAAGCATTAAATGAATGTGACTTCATCACAAAAGCCTACACACATTCATTTTTAACTTTAATTGTTTTTATAGAAAAGACAAACAAAGACCTCTTTGGAGCTTAAAGAAAAAAGGCATTCTCATCAAAGCTCTGTGCCCTACTGCACCCCCAGTTGGCTTCTTTTAGACAATAGAGACAGAACGTTTGGTCAAGTATTTGACATTTCTGTAACTGTGACCTCAAAGATCAATTTAACTTTCAAAGAAGATGTATGAGCATAATGCCATTAGCGTTTTTTTGAGGGTAAGGAAATGTTGTGATATCAGGTGAGCTATGCATGTTGTTGATTCTGTGATTTGGTAGCCTTGTATTACTAGACAGTATTTTTCTAGGCCACAAGGGCTTTGCCATAACCTTGAAATTCAACCACCAACTTTCAGTCAACATGGTGAGGCTAGCACACCATGTGTCATAGTAGTACTGGAGTGTGGCAGTATTGATGATTCTGAGAGACACCTATGATGTCATTTACACCAGGAAGACATTTGCAGCTTGACAATTCCTTACTCAATGGACTATTTTCTTGTTACTTTACAGAGCTACATTCAGATTCAGAGTGAAAAAGCTACTTTTATAGTACAGAAACAAAAAACATAGTCCTTTCAACATATGCATTTATTTTTTTACATATCACTTTTTAATTTTTTGAATCTCAAAAGCATAGTAAAAAAGTAACACGACTGCCTTGTTCAATCACAAATTCTAAATCTGTGCTCTTTATGTAGGCATTCCTCGCCTACTATCAATGGAGCCATTGCTTGTGTAACAGCTGTTGAATGAATTCTATAATTGAAGCCTTAAACTTTGGTATTTTGGTTTGCATTCTTTTTTAAACATGTAGTTTAAATTTGAAGCAGCTCAAAGCATCATATGAAACCTCTCCTTGAAAAATTTAGAACTCTATAAAAATAATGCTTTAAACTGTCTTACTGATGAAAATGATATATTTGCATGCCTGCATGCAGCTAATAATAATAATTTTACAGAGGTCATTTAGGGTGCAAGGAAATATAGAGCATTCATTACTGTTCAGTGGCCCAGCAGTTAATATTCATGTTACACATTAATGATAATAATTACATGCCAATTAAAATATGGTTAAACATAGGTGTTAACCTTCACACTTTACATGATATGTCTTTCAGAGTACAGGCAAAGTTGGATTCTCTGCCCAGACCTCTAATTCCAGTGTTTGGGAGGCTGAGGCAGAAGTATCATCTTGACTACAAGGCCAGCCTGGGTTACATAGAGAGTTCAAAGTCCCTGAACTACATTGCAAGACCTTATGAAGAAAAAAGAAGAAGGAGAAGGAGAAGGAGGAGGAGGAGGAAGAGGAGGAGGAGGAGGGGGAGAAGAAGAAAAGGAAAAATAAAACAAAACAAACAAACAAAAACAGCATGCACCATCATGTGTTCCACATTTCACCATTAATAACTGGTCAAGCAATATCACAAGATTACTATTCTTACCACAGATTACTATTATTACAATAATTATTTATATTGCCAGTAAATCATCATGAAAATAAAAATGTACACACAGGCTTGCCTTTCCTTTGAGATGTAGAAGATCATTTCACTATCCTATGGTTATACTTTTACCTGCACAGTGATTGCTGTGAAGTACTGAGTTTCATGGTGTCTTTCCAGATTGCCCAAAAATGATTTTTAAACTTTATAACCATTTCATATGAATATGATGCTAGGATGTTACTCTGCTGTTTTCACTGTGTTTTACTGAAGTTGTGGTGGGCCAAGTATATGCCCAAGTATATGGAAAAAACTCTGAATGGAAGTATCTACAAATAGTCACACTACTCCTTTACAGTCAATGCAACTCATGAGTAAGAAGACCAAGTTTAGGGCAGCCTAAAGCTCTAGAGAATTTTTTTTTATATATATACAAAGTTAAATGTGTCTCATGGGCTTTTCCACATGTGACCTTTGTAACATTTCTGTCTTCAGAAAAATTTCCTTCCTATGAATGAAAGGCATGAAGGATGCTGACACCCCTGCTTGTCTTTCATTACAGATCAGACGTGACTTCGAACAGCTGTGCTGAAAATATTTTTGGTTTTTTTTTATTTGTGCATACTACTAAGCATGAAAATATTCAGTGTGTACTTTTAAAGGGAAAAATCACAAAACACATCAAAGACGTCACTCAGCATAAATCAAATATTACAGAGCAGTCTTGCTTATACAGAACTATGAAAAATCCAGGCAGATGGTCAGCTGTGACATGCCAGTGATGAGAATTAATGTTTAGATTCTTATGTAGCATGTACAAATGCTCTTGTCTTTGACGTGAGTCTCCCAGTTTCACACAATTCATCCTGTTAGCTCTGCAGCACATAACAAATATGATTGATTTTGATTCTGGAAAGAGGTCTCCAAAGCTCTACATTCAACTCCACTGATACTCTTCCCGCCTTAGATTTGGAATGAATATGTTCCCTTTGGACTAGGTTAAACTTCCTCCTTAACTTAAAAAATTTAAAAGTGATTTAAGAGAAAACAATGGCTTGAACATAAACAGAACGCAATTTCATGTTTTTATTCCCATGTGCCAAACTACTCAAAATAAAGATGAGATATTCTACTTCAACTTATTGCTCATAGTTTTTAGTAGAATTGAAAATGTAACATGTGAAGTGAAGAGAAAATTCTGGAAATCTTGACTTCCAAAAGTATGCTCAATCCTGAGCAAACTGAAAGTTGACTGACATTAGAAATATCCTAAGTACGGTATGAGTACTCATCGCCACTGTCAATCTTGTCATTGATTTCAGAACTCATACCGTTGATCAGTTAGTAACATAACCCGAAGTAAGCAGTTTTTTTTACCTTACATGGCTATCTCTAGATGATAAGAAAAGTAAGTCACTGTCTCATTTTTCATCAACCAGGAAATAATGTGCATGTAGCAACTTCAAGAAAAGTAACACTCAGAGCAACTATCTGTGACATTCAAGTTTTTTGTACTTTATCTCATTAAATGAGCATACCTACCTATCTTATCTGTTGAAATTTTTTGTTTGTTTTTGTTTTTTGACCTGTTTTATCATGCATTTCAGTTGACCTCAAACTTGCCTTGATAATCCTGCCTCAGCCCCTGGAGTCCTGGGATACTACGACAGGCTCTACGCCAGGCTCTACAAGAAACTTGAAAAACTTTACCAAAAATACTTTAAAGTTCAGGGAGAGCCAGTTAAATTATAGGCCCACTGTGAGGCCCATTAAGGAAAAAAAATAAAAAGAAAGAAAGAAAAAAGTCAAAAACAGATCCCTGAATACTACCAGTGCCTCTTGAGTTAAACTTCATTAACCGAGTAATCCTAACAACCAGTTAATAAATTTTTGGGGAAGAAAATATCACTTGTAGGTCCTGCAGCATCACTTGACCAGCTCTGGGATAATTCCTCTTTCCTTTTAAAAATGCTGCTCATGTTCCTCTGCATGTATGAGAAGGCAGCCGTTTGATGGAGAAGCTGGACTGCTCTTCCTTTTCCTTCTTTCTATACAGAATGATTGCTCAATACTGAACGCAATAAGAGCAATACTCCATTACCGGTAACTCAGACCTGGCGTTTTAAAGCAGAAGAGGTGTCCTATAGACAAAAGACTGCATGCCTATTGGGAAAAAAAAAAAAAACTATGCAGGCAGGAAAGCTAAATATGAATTTAGGGGGAATATTGTAAGACTAAAGGACTACAGGAGGCCTTGCATTGAAACTGCTGGCCACCTACAAGGTACGCAGTGCCCCCCAAAGGCCAGAGTCTGCCTCTGTTACATCACTTTTAAACGCCTGGACCAAACCTCCCATCTAATTCAACTCATTTTAAAACGACCTCTCCACGTGGCTTGGGTGGAAAGCGCGTCAGTGTGATAATTAATTTGATGACTCAACCCCTCCACTATTGGGGAGTTAAAATCAGGAGTTTGGATCACAAGCTTTTCCACTGAGTATCTCATCCTGGGAACCAGAGGACGTGTGCTCCGGACAGGAGCTGTCCTGCTCCGACCGCTCCCCGTAATGCCAGCTCCGAGGTTCGCGGAGCAGCCGGGGCGACCGAGGCAGCGGGGACCCCAAGGGGTGCGTGCGTGACCACGCCGTCACCCGCCTGGCCCCCCAGAACTGCCACTACCGGCTTTCATTAAGGAGGAGGAGCTGCGGTGCCGGCTGAGCAAGAAAAGTGATTTGTTTTAAAGGAAGGCAGCCCGCTTCCTCCCCCTGTCTTGCTCAATCTGCCTGCCTCGCTCTCTGCCGTCTGGGAGGAGGGGACAGGCCGGGCGCGCACCTCTCTTCCTGTTTGGTTAACTCGCACACCCGCCCCACGCCTTCTGAAACGAACCGGGAAGACCCGCAGCTGGTTCAGCTGGCAGAGGGGGCTGGAGGAGGCTCAGCCTGGCTGACCCGATCCCCGCCTGTGCCGCCTCTTCTTCCTCGGCGCCCTGGGCCGTGCCCACCCAGGGAAGGGTCAGGAAGAAACGCTGCTGCTCCCGCACCTGAAGCATCCCGGGGCAGTGCAGGGATTGCCCTAGAGGGGCTGGGAGACTCCTCCCGAGCCAGTGTGGAGAGGCTGGCGGGGACGAGGACGCCTGGGCCGCGTCAGGTCCCCACCCCGCCCACTCCGGCTCCCCACTGTCCCGCGCCCCCAGCCCAGACCCCCAGCGTCCCGGCCAGGCTCGGCCGCTTTGTCCGGGCGCGGGCTTCTCCCGGAGTCCCCTGGCCAGCAGGACAAAGAGCCTCGACCCTCACGCCCTGGCCTTGCCTCTCACCCGAGCCCGCTCGGGCCAGCACCTCCCAAATACCCCTTTGTCTGCCTGACAGGCGCAGGTCTTCGGCGCTGCCCAAGGCCCCTCCTGAAGTCCTTCTCTGACAATTCTCAGGACGGGATTTCCAACCCGTCCACTCCTGTGTAAACGACCTCATGGGGTTCTTTTATTTATTTATTTTTCTTTCTGAAGAATAGACCCTGAATAGGTTTGTTGATGCATAACTACTCCTCGTTAGCTTTGCATTCTCCGCCACTGTTAGCCTGGCTGTCCTCAGAACAGCATTTCCCTCTGCAACGATAAACCTGTCCTTTTGCTCACTTGGGGAGCTCATTACATAGGGAGGAGCAGGAATTTTAAGAAATGGACTCTATGAAGTTTAAGAGCGGGTATTTTAGCAGTTCTATCACACACACACACACACACACACACACACACACACACCCCGGCACGCATATGCACAATGGCAAAGTCCCTTCGTTTTAATCAGTGTCACAGAAAATAAAACCCAGGAGGGCATCTCGGTTAGGGTAGAGTTTCCGCCAGCGGACGCCTCCGACCAACGAGGATTTCCGAAACAGGACTTTTGAACAGAGTTGACAACAAGGTTCACATCCTCAGAAAAAGCTTCCAAGCTCTGACAGCCACACAAAGTTACAGCCCCCACCACCACCCCTGTAAACTTCAAAGGCTCAGAAGCTGAAGGGCGGGAGGAAGGAAGTGTGATATTTAGAGAACTTACTAGGGCGGGGGAGATCCTGAACTCATCCAGACGAACTAAAGAAATAGCAACAGTACAGTCAGTGAAGATACAGCAGCCCAGCTTTTTTCTAAAACTATGACGGCGTTTTATCTCTGGAGGAGCAAATTAAGGAATTATTCTTGGTGATGGTACTAGAATGTCTAATTCAAATTAAAATGAACAGACCTACCCAATGTCGAAAAGAAGCAAGCAAACAAAAAAAGTAGAGAAACAGAGGAGATCAATTTCCTTCTGTGTGGGTTTTAACTTTAATCTTTCAGGAAACCAGCGTCCCTCATTTCTCCCTGTCTTGCCAGGACAGAGGAAAAAAAAACAAAAAAAGAAGAAGGAGGAGAAGGACACCGTTTGGCGAATAGAGACATCTCGGCCGGCCGAGGGCTGAGTTCTGCCCACGGATTTAAAGGACAAGGGCAAACGTTCTTTGTTGACACTTCTGCAGTGATTTCTCTGACGTACCGACATCCGTTGCCAATACAACTGTCACCACCACCCCTGCACACTGCACAGGGCAAGTTGAACTCGCTTGGAGAAGCACAGACACACACGCGCACACGCACAAAGACGCGCGCGCACACATACACACACACACTCACACCTCGACAACAGCCTTTGTTATTTAATTCACGACAATCACTACCCGCGAGCTCCAAAAGCACACACTTAGTATCCCAACCATGACTCGACCGCCGATACACACACCGCATCTACGCCTTGACTTTTGGTCATATCCTGAAATGGAGCTTTCATTTACCCGATGAGTTGCGTCTCCTGGTGCTCCTCAGTTCTTGCTATTTCTTTTGTCTTATAAAAGATCAAGAGCAGACTTATAGTGCAGATCGTCCACCTCTTCCTAATGGAGAGCATCTTGGGTGACCAGGAAAGTCCGGGCTGCTCCGGCTCCTGCACCTTCTCTATAAAGGCTCCGTTTTGGGGAAAGAGTCAAGGGGAGGGAAGTGGATCTGAAAAATGCGAGGAGAGCGTGGAGCCGGGATCCCCGGATCGGGTCACTGGGGTCCGCTGCTGCGAACGCGCTCCTGGATCCTCCCGCGCTGCCCAACGCCCGGCGCGCGCAGTTCGCGCCAGCCCTGCCCGGTCGCTCCGCGCCGCCTTCCCGGGGCTCAGGTTCCTTTTCAGATGTGACACCTTGTGCTTCGGAGGTGGCGGCCGCTTCTGCAGCTGGGTTCGGGGGCGTCGCTGGCCCTTCCCTCTTGCTCGCAGGGAAGCGATGAGCAAAACCAGCCAATCACCGCGCGAAGGAGGCGGAGGCTGCTGTTGCCTCGCGTTGCTGGCGGCTGCTCGCAGAGTAACGTCGCCGGCTCTGTGTGCGCGGGGCCGGGGGAGGAAGCCCGCGGTCATGCGCGCGCGCGCTCTCGCACGCACTCACACAGACACACACACGCATGCACACGCACCATCTCCTAGGACACCAAAGCGCCCGTTCTTTGCACTGGGAAGCGCCAAGATAGTCCGTGGGCATCAGCGTGGAGAGTGCCCTTCAGCTGGGAAAAGACTAGAGACGCGTCCGGTGGGAGGAATGCTGTTTTAGATGGAGCTGGGGCTTGCAAGAGAGACAGCTTTTTCCAAGCGTCTTTTGCTAAACGTCTACCGGCGCACAGGCGAATACACCCCTCCAGATAGAGTGAAACGGAGCACCGAGAGGAAAGAGAGGGGAAACCTTAGTATTCGGTGCACGGCTTAATCGATCAAGTACAAATGCACACAACGAACCAATTAGCAGATCGCTTGTTCAGAGGGATCGGTAGACCGTGATCCCTGCTCAAGATCTTGCAGTGAACAAGTGATGACAGAGTTGTGCTTAGGAACTTTACGGTTATGTGTGTGACTCAGTGTCATTTGGAAACTCCTTAAGAAGACGTCAAGGAAACTCTGAGACTATTTAAACTTCGCTCGGGAGAAACCAGATTCAGAGGGGCACACATCCATACTGCGGAACAGTCTCTTAAATTGAAGCGCACCCACCAACATGTTAAGCCAGCCAGGAAAGAAGCAAGGAAGGCAGAGAGGAAGGACCGTTTCCTCCCTGAAAGTTACACTGGTCCTCATTTTTTAGCCTTTGTTTAGCCTCTGTTTCTCACTCTCTCCTCCCTCCTCCCATATTGTCTTGTGTGGCACAGGCACTTTTCGGGTTCTGTGTTCAAATCTTCAGGGCCAGCACCTCTCCACCGACCTTTGGTTTCCCGCCTCACTACTCAGGTCAGAGACGCCTTGCCGTGAAGTTGCGGGCTCCGCAGGCACGGAAGGCAGGATTTCCCCTGTCCCATTGTTTAGATCCTGGTCCCAAGATCTCAAATTCCTTAAGGCTGAATGGTGACTCTAGCAGTCACCCATTCCTGCCTGTTTGGAGTTAGCATGTTTTCACGACCGGAAGTGGTGAGGTGCGTCATCAATTCCCAAGCCCTCTAGAGTCCAGAGCAGAGGTTCTAAATTACTCCTCAGACAGTAAGAACAGACAGAGAGAGCCCTTGTTTAAGAATCCGAGGACCTGGACTGAAGGGAGATATCTCAACGGAATCAGGGGTAGAATGATCACCTATCATGCATGCCGGAGGCCAGGGGTCCCTCCTTACTCAGCACCACAAACTCGTCGTATCACTGTCCCCTGCCAATGCTGGCCATTCTTCACCTAGGGCGTAGGGAGTTAAGAATCAGTGAGTTCTCCAGAGCTTTGTCTTTGCAGCAAAGCAAGGTAAGAGGCTGAGTCTAAATGCTCCAAGGAGCAAGTCATTCTGAGTCTTTATTGACACTGTAACTGGCCTTCCGGGAGCTTTTGAAGTTTATTGATATCTGGGTAAATCCTACTTGCATTAATGTGTTTCTGTTACAGTGACTCGACTAGCAGAAACTGCTAGAATAAAATAGCTTCTTATTTAAGTTAGAGAACTGGAAATTAGGGGACAGAGGACTCATGGTAAAAAAAAAATTCTCTAGGATTAGATTTTGATCTTGAAACAGCAATCATATATTTTGGATTTTAAGTAAAACAAAACTCTTTACTGGTATGGAGTAATATGCATCACTTAATTAAATTTATCCAATATATCTAGAGCTGAGCTGTTGGTATGAACCAGGTAATGTGTAAGCACAGTGATGTGTTCCTGTATATATCAGTATCTGTCTATATCTATATCTATATCTATATCTATATCTATATCTATATCTATAGTTATCAGACAAAAATTCCACTCTCTAAGAGAGAGATAGCTTTTAAAATAAGTAGTTTTCAATAGGAATATGAATTAGAAGTGTCATTTAGAATATATACCTTGTATTTGGGTAAGATCCTGAGTAGATGCCAATGTGGTGTTTTAAGTCTTTCCATAAGGGCAAGTGAGCGTTCTGCTGGAATGAACATAAGGACTCAGGTTTTCAAAGCTATGAAGTAACCCAGGCAGAGAAGCTAGAACATTGCAAGGAGAAAGAGTTACCTGCAACTTCAGAGAGAAATGAAAAGCTAGTGTTTTGGGGCACTTTGAAGCAGTTCAGAACTGTTGAAACAAAGTGTGAAAAGTGAGTGTCATAAACTGTCAATGTGATCTTAATATTCTGCAACTCCAAAATACAGAAGTCTCGTCTCTGATGGGAAAGCCACCAGAAAATCTTCAAGTGGAAAGTAGATGTAGTTCTTCTATTTAACTTTAAATCACAATAGGAGAGACTTTTTACCTGTGCCAAACAAACCAACACAAACCCAACAGCGAAACTAAACTCCAAGAACTAGTTCAAAGAACAGATATGAAACAGAGGAGAAAAAGTGAACTCTGAACTTTGGTAATGCTACTACTTATGACTTTGATAAGGATAAAGTCTTTCATAATGACATAAGCAATTTTGAGGCAGTGATGATAGTTCTGTTAGACTCAAAGGATGCAAATCCTTATATTCAAACAATTTATTTTTGGGAATGCAATTTAATGCCATCAGTCCTGTGTCATTAGATCTTTGAGATAATATATCTCAAAACAAGCCCAATAGCAAAAGTAAACTCCAAGAACTAGTTCAGAGAACAGATATGAAACAGAGGAGAAAAAAATGAACTCTGAACTTTGGTAATGCTACTACTTATGACTTTGATAAGGATAAAGCCTTTCATAACAACATAAGCAATTTTGAGGCAGTGATGATAGTTCTGTTAGACTCAAAGGACGCAAATCCTTATATTCAAACAATTTATTTTTGAGAATGTAATTTAATGCCATCTGTCTTGTGTCATTAGATCTTTGAGATAATATATCCACACAATTTGCCAATTAAAAAATATAGATCAAATAAAAAGAAAAGAAAAATACAGGTCAACACTTAGGACAATATGAGGACAGTGTGATTCACTGTCCACTGTAATTAGGTACAAGAATTATAAATATTAATTAAGAAGTCTTGTCTACACATTGACTGTTTTGGAATATCTTCCTCTATTCCTATGCCCATTTGGATGATCCTAAGCAAAGTTCTCCCTAAATTTCCATTCTATATTTGGGCTGTAAATTCCAGAAATAAGTTTTGTGTTTATGCTGTACAATTCTGCAATCATGATTATTGTTCAAATAAATAATAAAAGTAGTGACAGTTGGTTTTAAAATGCTATTTTATCATTTAAATTAATGTAAATTTATATCTTACTGCCAGGCTTTGCCCTCAAATTTAGTTGGCAAAAAAAATGGAGACACTTGAAGAGTCATAGTGGAGTTTTCAATGGCCTGTGACTTTTTCATAGACTATTTTTTAGAATACTTGTAGCTTGGCAGAAAACACACAATTCCCTGCACCCCCAACTCTTCCTTACTTGCACATCTCCCGTTAGTATTAGCGTTCTTCATCAGAGCTGTACTTGTTTTTCTTTCTTTTTTTTTTTCCCCATCAATGAACCTAGAATAAGCAGTCATCATCCCCTACAATACACAGTTTTCATTAGGGTTTCCCGTTATTGTGGTATATCCTATGGATTTTGAACGATAAGTAGTGTCTAGTAATTTCATTACCCTCGAAATTCTTTGACAGTCCACAGTCCACGTTTGTTAGTAATCTTGTTTAGTGTCTCCATAGTTTTGTCTTTTCCAAAATGTTATATTCTTGGGATCACATAGTTTATCACCTTTGTAGACTTTATTCTTTGACTTAGTTACATGGCTCCATGTTTTATTTGTGGCTTGAGACAATATTCAAGTATGTTTCTTTGCACAGCTCAAAAGCTCATTCTTCTCGACACTGAATAATTCTACATTGTATGAACATGCTACAGTTTATTTATACATTTGGAAGCATATCATTTTCCAAATTTGAGCAATTGCAAATAAAGTTGTTACAAATATTTGTGCACAGTATTTTTTGTGTGTACATAAATCTTTATCTGAGCAAATCATAAGAAATGCAGTTGCTTGATCGTGTGGAACATATTTAGTTTGTGAGAAACTGCTAAACTGTCTTCCCAAGTGACTATACATTTTGTATTTTCATCAGCAATGAATGAAAATTCCTGCTTCTTCACAAACTCCACACAATTTGGAATTAGTATGTCACACAATTTGGGGTTATTTTGCTTTGACTTCTAAATCTTGTGATGTATGTGCAGTGGTATCTCATTATTGTTTTAATTTACAATTTCTTAATGACATATGACATTGGGAAACTTTAGTGGGCTAGTTTTCAAGGGTGAAGTATCTGTATCTGTTAAGATCTTTTGCGTAAGTGGGTTTCTAAACAAGTTGTGCAATTTCTTAATGTTCGTCCTGAGTTCTTTGCATATTTTGGATAGTAGTCCTTTATCACATATGTCATCTCAAGTACTTTCTCCCAATTTGTGGCTTGCCTTCTCAGTCTCTTGACAGTTTATTTCACAGAGCAAAAGTTTTTACTTTTAATGCAGTCCAGGCTATCAGTTAATTTTCCTTGATTGTACTCTTGATGTTGCATTTAAGAACACAATCTCGAGGCCATCTCGATTCTCTTACGTTATCTTTGAAGCATTTTATTGTTTCATATTTTGCATTTAAGTTTATATTTTTTTGCATTATTTTTCAAATGGATGCTCAATTATTTCAGCACTATTTGTTGAAATGATACTATTTTTTCTTCACTGTACTACCTTGTTCCTTTGTCAAAGATCAGCTGAATATATTGGAGAGAGCCTTTTGATTATCTGTTCTATTCCATTGAATTGTTGGTTCTTTCACTGATGCCACATCACCTTGTTTATTGTGTCTTTACAGTTACCCTTGCATTGTTTTCTGACTTGTTATTGAACACTATGTTAGGTCTTCTAGGTCTTGAATCTATATAAACTATGATATCAGTTTGTTGATGTCTATAAAATGTTTTTTCCTGGGATTTTTTTTTTTTTTTTTTTTGGTACCATGTATCAAACTCACGACCTCACACTTGCCAGGCAGGCCCTAATGCCACTGAGCTAAATCCCCAGCCCTATTTTCCTGGGTTTTTGACTGAGCTTACACTGAATATTCAGGTCAATTTGGGAAGAACTGACTTCTTGACAATAATGAATTTTTCTCTCCATGAATATGGGCTATCTCTTTATTTAGTCCCCTTATGTATTAAAACAGAGTATTGTATTTTTCCTCATATAGATTTTATACCTAGTTATTTATAATTCTAAGTATATCATCAATTTAGAAACAAATATAAAATGCTATGTTTTATTTCAAAATCTAATTGTTTCATGCTAGCCCCCATGCCATATTTAAGAATTAGAATGATAGATGGTATACAATTCAGAGTTCTGCCAAAACAAAATAATATATTTATACAGAGAGATAAAAATACGATTTACTTTAAAGAACAAGTCCACATTTTTGTAGGCTGGCAGAGTAAGATGGCAGGAGGGAGATGTAGGGAAGAACTGATGTTAAAGTTTGACTGTGAAAATAGTTTAGATGCTGAATTTTCTTTTTTGGGGACTTAAGCCTACTTTTAATTAGGGCCTTCAATTGACTTGCTGATCTCTACCCACATTGTGGAGAGTAACTTTCACTACTCATATTTTACTTATTTAAAAGTTATTTTCATTAATCACTGCTACGGTTTATGCATTGTGTCAACTTGAGAAGTCTAGCAGCTTAATTAAGTAACTCAGCAGCTCTACATCCTGGGGTGTAAAGCACAGTTACCTGGTCATTGTTACAATCTGAGTAGGTCAGAAGTTTAGCTGAGAGATTCAGCAGGGAGCCAGGGGTCTTATTTTGTAAACATCCTCATCCTGTGCAAAGGAAGGCAAGGATGTTTGTGAAGCTACACCCACCCTGGGAGGGGGGTGTGTGTCCTGGGTAGTATATAAAGGAGGAGAAGAGGCTTGCTCTGTTCCCCCTTTTACTCTGGATGCTTTTGCTCGGCTGCTGCCTTGAAGTGTTGTTCCTGTGCCATGCCACCCTGCCTTGGAGTCAGCTGATTGTGGACTGAAACCTCCAAAACCTGTAAGCTAAATAAACCTTTCCTTCCCTAATTTTAGGTGTCAGGTGTTTTGTCTCAGCAACCAGTAAAAAGTAACCAAGACAAACACTATGCCACCATAGCAACCTCCAAAGTGGTATTTTGTCACATGACTAAGTCTTATGATTCAGGTAAACTGCCACATAAAACTAAGCCTCACAGACAGGTACTCTGAAGTTCCTGTGGATGATCTTCTATTAGTGAGGCTTATTCATAGCTGACCTTTTACCTATGAGTCAGGACCAGGAAAAGTAAAAAGCAAAATAATGAGAAAAGTCTGCCATTCATCACTAGGCCGTTCTGTTTCCTTTTGATTTGAACAAAATATCTAATTTTAAAAATTCTTTCCTAAATTCATTTATCCCCACATGAACACCCATAAAGTATGCATGCATTTTTCCCTGAGTATTTATTGACCTTCTTTTACTGTTTTATGTACGAGAGTCAAAATAATAAGCTTTCCACAGAAGGATGACTTTGACGTTAAGTAGAAGACACAGTCACAAATTTAGTATAATTTCTGACAACAGGAAGATACTATCGTTAGTATTCTCAATTATTCCTCATTATTTGGCTCATATCATTTATAACATTATCCCTTTCATTTAGTACTCTGATTTTCACTTAAACAAGCATGTCTTTTCAGAAGACATTAAATACCATTAATTAAAGATTCCTCAATTTTTCATAATCAGTTAGAATTTTTGTGACAAAGATTTTAAACTACCGCTGGTTAAATATACTCCAGTTTGCAGAGTTTTAATTGCTCACATTCCACACTTTTTAAAATAAAAGCTCACCTCCTCGAGTACTACAGTCCTTGCTCTTAGTCTTTATTTATTCACTCGCAGAAGCCTGCAAGGCTAAAAATACACAGGTGCACTGTCCCACACATTTTGGGGGAGTCCCACTTTCTTACCTAGGAATATATATATTTTTTCTGTAGTATCTTTCTGCTGTGCTTTTCTCATGAAACTACAAAAGGGGTCCTGTCTTGTAAGAAGAGAATAACCATCGGGCTAGATGTTCCTCCAACCTGATTTCCTGCTGAATAGTGGACATTTAGTAGACAAATTTCTTTGTCCCTATCTTTAGGAAGTATTTGGTATATGGTTGTGATTTCTTTGATCTTTATGAATTTTGTAGAATTTTTTCTTGTATCTTGTTCAGCCAACTTCTTTTCCCTCTATTCGAATGTTTCTTTTCTCACATTGCCTAAATTTATTACCCATTTAATTAGCAATTTTAATTACTAATTTCTTCTTTAATGTGACCCAGTTTCCTTTTATACTATTTTTAATCCATCATATTGAATGCATAATAAGAAATATAAATTTTTAAGGATAAAACTACTTGTGAAAGTCTTCCTCTTTTGAGACCTGCATATCCCTGTAACTTCTGAAATACTTGCAATAGTACATAATGAACATTTTTTGGGGAAAAATACTCCAATGTACATATCATTATCATGGAACAGTTCTCTGTCCTTTGAATTTTGTAAACCATCTGACATTTAAATGATAATATAAGTTCTATTACAGGAAGACCCTGAGAGATATGATACTGTGTTCATTATTAGCTGGAAGACTAGTAATAAATGTAGCCTGCCAAAGATTTTTCTTTTCCTGATTGGTAGATCAAAATTAAACACACTTGTGTGCCTACAAACAGGCACACAAATACACACATACAGTTGCCAATACTTCACATTTTATAAAACTGTACAACATCAGGCACGCTCTGAGAGGAGCACTTAAGGCATGAGTAGCAGCTGTGTCATCTTAATTTCTATGTGAGTTTCGTACGCTGCACAGCTTTTATTCATTGCTTTTTACTACCTTGGTCTCTGTATGAATTAGAGTTTGTCATTTTTAAAGTGTACATTTGCATTAGGAGATACAAACATCATAATTTGCCTATTTGATGGATTGGAATTGTAATAATCTAGCTTTTAAAAAGTAAATAGTTGACCAAGTAACTAAACAAGGCCTTTATGAAGTGAAAGTTTGCATACCAGTTCTAAAGATGCCAAATCTGTCAGCAGGAAAAAGTTGCTGTGGGAGGAGAATGAATCGATAGACATTTACTGTAGAGAGCCAGGGGGAATAAAAGAAAAATAATGAGTCCAATTCACATCTGACCTATGTCTTTCCAATGCAATATAAATAGTTGATCTGTTCTCTGCATTACCACAATCGTAATTCCCAGTATTATATCAGAAAAATATATGTTAATTCCTATGGCTAGTGTACAAATTGTGGTTAAGCATATTATGTCTACAAAAATCATAGTTTATGCAAATTGTGACAGCTTACATTAGTAGGAATTGTAATTCTGCCATCAGAAAAAAACCAAAAAATATATTTTAAAATTCTACTAGTAAAACGAAAGTCATCTGGTTCAATCTCTTAAACACAAATTAAGTAGCAGTTTTCCATGGTAGAATTTTTGTGAACCAATAGTTGGCCACCACATTTACCGGCTCAGATGTGTGATTTTATCATCAGGACACAAGTGTTTCATATGTCAGAAGGAAGACACATTACCAAACTCATGCAGCTAAATGCTTGCTTTATTCATCTCAGGGTAGGCACAGTTCTCCAGACAATATAAGTACATTTAAGGCCGATGGCCAAAGTGAACTTCCCACAAGACTGTGCTAGGTTAGCTGGTGCCAACATTTTTATCAAGTTTCTTTTTATAGGATTTTTGGTTTAGTCTTAACCCTTTCTGACTGGCGTACTTGTTCTTTAACTTTTTTGGTTTATAGTCAGGTTACATTTGTGTATTGACAGTATGTGGCTATGGGTCTCTTTTATGTAATAATGCATCTCTGCTCTTTAATTTTAAAATTTCTTTCTCAGAAGACAACCGTAATCCTGACTTATTTTTATATATTTAGTGCGTACCTCATTGTACTTTCAGAGAATCAGCAATACCTATACACATTCTTGAATCTTAAAGATGGAGAAACATTTTCTTTAGTTAGAGCACCCCAACAAACAAAGAAGTACTTGCATTTAAATAATGAATCTTAGATATCAAATCAAAAGCTCAAAATGCTTCATTGATCAAGGTAGAAAGATTTACTTACTTGAGGATCAATTAACTATGAGCACAGAAGTATGTACAAAGGCATAAAATCTATTTGCCCTTTCTTATTTCCCATTCTGAACATTAGAGTCATTGTTACTTTTATTGAAACAATAATTTATATTTAGTGAAATACACTCTCCTTAAGGTAAACAATGCCATAAGTTTAGTAAAACATATAACTCATAACTACTATTCTGGTTACAGCATAGAAAATTTATCATCCCAGAAATGTCTTCTGTTCCTCTTTCTGGTCAATGCCCCATTATAGGCAATTATACTTTATTCTTTATATTTTCACAGCTCAATTATCTGGACCTTAAGCTATACAAAGATGGTCATGTATAGTATCTACTCTTTCACGACTCGGTTTGAAAGTTTTCAAGGTTGTATTTATTGGTAATTCATTTAAAAAATATTGTTTAAACCAGGCACGATGGTACAGTCTTGGAATCCCAAGGGGAGGCTGACACAGGAGAATCAGAAATTTGAGCTCAGCCTAGGCAACTTAGCAACTTAGTGACACCCTGTCACAAAACAAAAAATATAACAAGTAAATGGGAGAGAGGGGTTAGGGATGCAGCTCAATGCAAAACCCTCGGCTTAGCCATCAGTACTCCCAAAATTTGTTTAGTATATTGCAATACTTCTCTCTAATGTGTCACTTTCTTTTTCACTTTCTTAGTGCTATTAAAAATGAGCAGTTATTTTAAATTTGATAACACAAAAGTTATCAAATTTTCTTCCATGTGTAGTGTTTTTTTGACTTGTGTGAAAATATCTTTTCCATTTGATACACATTCTTCCTTACATTTACTTCCAGAAGTTTTAGAGTTTTAGCTTCAAAATTAAAATCTTTTTAAAATTATAGTTTGGATATTGTATGAATTATTGGTTGAGATAAACAGTCCATATAAACACATAGTTGTTTTAGTAGTTTTGGTTGACAATACCTTCTGCTTTGAATAGGACTATTTGACACATTTATCAAAATCTAGTTGATCACAAGTCTATATTCTGAATTTTTCTCCCACTTTACTGATTCATTTATTAATGTATCAGTTTAATATTATTTTGATTAACATAGTATAATTGTATGTCTCCAAGTCAATACAATGAATCCTCTACTTTTTCCAGAAAATTTTCTTTGTTTTCCTTTATCTTTAATTACACATTTTAAATAAGTTCACTAATTTCTTAAACAAAATTTAAAACCTATTTTGACTGGGATTTTATTGAGTGAATAAATTAATTTAGGGAAAAAGCCTATTAACAATATCAAGTCTTCTAATTCATGAACATGGAAGATTTACCTGTTTATTTAAGTCTCTGAAATTTATCTCAATTATCAATGAAAGTGTTTTCCACATTTCATGTGAAATATATTTCTTAATGCTTTCCTTTTAAATGATACTCTGAATGCTAATCTTAAACTTTACTTTCAAATTATTTGTTGTTGTTATGTGGAAATACAATTTATTTTTAAAAAGCTAGCTTTGGATTAGCAATACTAGTAACATTATTAATTTTAGAAAATGTTTCACACTTTCTGTGTATTTTCTTCATAAATAATTCCACTGATTAGTTTTATTCAAGGAAGCTTTCTTTCCTCCCTTCAAATCATTGCATAAGCTCACATACAATGTTTAAGGCTATGAAAACAGACACCTTAGACGTCCTCAGTTGGTTTTTGATGCTAGACATTCCAAGAAGACTATTCCAATCATTCTCTTCCATTCCACTCTATTTTACAAATAACTTCTATCTGGTTAGGGATATTCTATTCTATTCCAAGTTTGCGGTAACTTTTTTCTTTAATAATTATGAATGGACTTTCAAGTTTGAAACATGATTTTTTATTCTGCTGTTACTGATATTTTAGGTTTTCTCTTTATTCAAACTATGTATTAAATTACATATAACGAAACATTTTGAATGCAGCTGGCATTTAACAGCAAGGCAGGCATATATATATATATATATATATATATATATATATATATATATATTTTATTCTCATGCACTTTATTGACTAGATTCAGCATTATGTGACTTCTGGCTCTTCCTCTGAGTCAAAATAACCATGGTTCAGGACCTAGAGGCAGCCAGGACACTGCAAATAAAGACATGAAAGAGGACTTTCAGTACAGTTTCACAATATGACAAGAAAGATAGGATATGTTTGAAGCAAGGAGGAGCACTTTGGAGGACTTTGATGTGTGTCTTTTACTATAATAATTTTAAAAACCCATTTATTATATTTCTCAGTCATACCTAGTGGTCTACCGAGATTAACAATGAATTTGTACTTGAAGAAGTTGTAAATTCTTAATCATTTTGTGTAATATTTTGTAAGTGTCTTAGGTCACACTGGTAGTTTCTCCAAATATGTATTTTTGTTTCTTTGATCTATTAGTTTCTGAGAAGACAGAATTAAAACATCTTCATATGTTTGTGAATTTGATATATCAAATTGTGTGTGTCAAATGTTGTTATATATACTTTTACAGCTTAGTT
Source organism: Dasyprocta punctata (assembly GCA_004363535.1). Lineage (NCBI taxonomy): Eukaryota > Metazoa > Chordata > Mammalia > Rodentia > Dasyproctidae > Dasyprocta > Dasyprocta punctata. Next base: position 10,662 of record RJWM01019713.1, on the reverse strand, counting down.
GTGAGGTGTATAAACATAGATATTTATTGTATCTTCTTTATCATAATAAAACATTTCTTTTGCATCCCTGGTAATAATTCTTTTCTTGAAGCTTGGTGTGTGTGGTCTATGTCACATTTTTATTCTGACTGTTTACAGAGTATACTCTTTATTGTTTTATTTTCAACTTAAATGGTTCGTTATATTGAATGAGAATTTTTCTACAGTATGTACTTGGGTCTTGATATTTTAAAATTAAGGTTTATACATTTTCATTTTAAATGCAGTTTTTGATCTATTGAATTTCTTTAGTCTTTTTTTTTAGTTTTTGTGTAATTATTAATACATATTGGTTTAAGCATGCTGCTTTTCTACTTGATTCATTTTTGTTCTGATTTTCCTTTCCTACTTTTCTTACCCTCTTTTAAATTAGTCCAATAGGTCTTTTATACTATTTTCTTTTTTACTTTATATGTTCAATTATATTTGATACTTTTATAGAATTATGTTACTATGTGTTTTTTAAAATTTATTCTTAATTTAAATTGAGAACATTAAAATTCTGAAACTTCATGTAAACTATGAACGAATTACCAATATATAATTTCTGTTTATTAACTATCTTCAGTGTTTTAGGATTTACTTCAAACAGTTAAGTAAGAAAACTGTTTATAGTAACCCCGATTTTCCATTTTGGGGGTTGGCTTATTATTTCATGAAGACCTGAATGTTCATGTGGGCTCATTTTTCTTCTACTTAAAATACTTCCTTGAATATTTCTTGCAATTTAGGTCTACTGGCAAAATATTCTTCATTTACCTCACATTTTGATAAATATTTTTACTTGTTAAGAGCACTGAGGGGTAATATTTATTGCTCTTGTTCTACATCTACATATTTTATTTCATAATTACTTCTTTTTTTTTTTTTTTTTTTTTTCGGCACTGGGGATTGAACTCACAACCTCATGCCTGCCAGGGCAGGCGCTTAAGCCACTGAGCCAAACTTCCAGCCCTGGTTTTTTGAGGCAGGGTCGCACTATGTAGCTTAGGCAGGTCTTGCGCTCGTGTTGTAGCCCAAGCCGGCCTCGAACTCACAACACTCCTCCTACCTCAGCCTCCCGAGTGCTGGGATTAAAGGCATGCGCCACCACTCCCGGCTCATAATTACTTCTTACTTTTGATTTTTTTATTTGAAGTCACCTGTCATTCACAAGTTTATTCCTCTGTGACTTTTAATCAGATTTCCCTCAACATTGTTTTTGTTATTTTGAACAGTCTGAGTATTATGTGTCTAAAGGATACTCAATAATCTTTCTGAAACAATGAGATTTTATATTTCACCAATTTGGGATGGTTTTGGCCATAATTCTCAAAGTCTTTTTTGACCAATTTCTTTTATCTCCTGTGAAACTCCAATTATAGGTATCATACCATGCAGCATTTGAACATTGGTCCCTGCCTTTTTTTTAACTGGCAGATCTTTTCTCTGTATGTCTAAGGTTTGCTAATTTACATTGTATGGTGTTTTTCGTGCTATAATTTATCTCCCATTAAGCTTGTCCAGTGATTTTTCATTTCAAATATCATACTTTGTATTATTGGATTTCCATTTGGTTCACTTTTATAGATGTTTTTATCACTTCTGAGGGTCCCTTTCTGTTCATTCATTATGTCTCACTTTCCTGGAAATACCTTCATTATGTTTATTACAGCTGTGTTAAATCTTTTTCAATAATTTTTATAATCGAGTTATCTTGAAATATGTTGCAATGCACTCTTCCATATTCTTGATTGTGGCTCTCATATTTTTCATGCCTCATGTTTTATTTTAATTGTTTATTGGCCTCTGGTGATGAATGACACATTTTAAGAAGTCGTAGATATATTTCAATTTCAAAATGCCCCATCCTCACATGACCTTCATGTTCTTCCGTCTTCATGTAGTGTCCCCAGTGGCTTTTACACTACACTGCTGCCCTCTGTTAAATCTTGTTATGACTCACGGATCAGGTGCAGCTCTACCCTCAATCCATGATGTGTGGGGAACCACACAAAAAATTCTGAAGCTACAGCTCTGTATGTGACCATCTTATGTTTTGCATCCCATAGATCCAGTCTAGCCATGGGTCTGGAGCTTCAGTATCTTTTATGCAGCTTGTGTTGGCCTCTGACTTTCTGTACTTCAAGCCATAAAGTACATGCATTCAGAAACTAGTGTGAACATGGAGATTATCAAAAGCATTTTCTTTCTCTTAGGGTTCACATATGTATTAGTTTGCAGTTGTATAATTTAGAAGTATGTATTTGAACAGGTAACGGCTCCTGTCACTGTTGCTTATCATGAGGTCACATTTTATATTTATCACCTCCTTCTTCTTTTGCCCTCAGTTGCTACTTTTGTGGGCTTGGTATCTTACAAGGAGGTATGATTTTACCTCCATTAATGAGGGACCTGACACTTTAGTGATCATCACCTTCACAGAACAAGGCTGCTACATGTGTCTATTTATAATTGCATTAGAGGAAAGGAGTAACTAATGCCTAAGTGGTTCACAAAAATTCACACGTATTCTTCTCTGTACCCCATATATTCCTAATCTATGTATTATCATATCTGCAAAGGATGGTGGAACATTTTTGCAAGGCATAACTGGTGTAATATTTAGCAGTTGGGCCTCAATTTGTGCCACTGTCTCAGCTCTGATTTAGAAATGCATCGTTTTTGCCTAGTGGGTAGTGGAAGAACCATTCAAAGTCTTGATCTTAATACATGTATATGTGGAATATTCTTGGTACTGTTTGCGTTATTCTCATTTCCTGAGATGCAGACATCAAAAGAGAATTAGGTTAAAAAAACAGGAAACATTTTCATGAGGAACTGCAAAGAGGCATCAAGGAAATATTGGGAATGATACAGAAAGAGAAAGACAGGGGGTGTGGTAATGTGGTAGTAAGTGTTACAGGTGACATGCTATTCTGACACAGCTTTGATAAGGATAATAAGGAGTCCTTGAGCCACTGTTGCCTAATTAATCCTTTGTCTTAGAGTGATGGTCTAGTAATTTATTGAGAACAACTTGTGCGAAGCATGACCTCAACGTGGGCATAACATTGGACTCTCTGTGAAGCAGCTAGGATTGTCAGTAAATTTCAAGCCCTAGAGTGGGAAATCTGAGTGGCTTCCATAATAGTTCTCTTTTTCTTAACCTGTTTGTAGTATCTAAATACAATGGCTTCACATGCTTTGACAAAGTTTATTGATGTTTACTTTGAAAAGGTGATTGTTGTAATATTTTTGTACGGCTTGAATTTGGAGTCTGCCTATGTGCGTGTATGCATGTGTGCATGTGTGCCTGTGTGCACATGCATGTGTGCGAGCAATACCCCAAATGTATGCTATTGCATTATCACTAGGAAGTTGGCTCTGATGCAGTGAGAAACTGGCCTCACTTTTTTGGTTCTTAGTCCTTTGTGCCCTTGATGAAAGAATTCAGTTAAGATATAGGCTGTGCAGAAGTATAGGTAGAAATTATTGTAAAGCAGATATATAGAGAATCATGTCTTCAAGCAAAAAGGAGGGCAATACCACCAAGTTATCTTCTCAGAGTGTGAGTTTCAATTGGTTTTTGTGCACTGAAGACTTTCTCTTGGGGCCTGGAGAACTGAATTAATTATGATTTTTATTAATATTTTTCTTAGAAATTATTTTGGAATTGCAAAACATCTTCCTAACTTTTTAGATAGTCAGTGTTTTCTCGGGGGCTTTTCTTTCATAAGAAACTTAAAAAATGTGAGCTCTTGATTTAAACCAGACCCAGTTTAAGGGAGTCTTAAAATATAGTTTCTTTCCTGATGTCTTTGGGTTGTAGGTTATGGCAGCCAAAAATGCTGTATGCCTTTTTGGGGCTAGACTCCCAGGTATTTGAGACTGTGTGCAATATGTTACTTTAAAATGTCAGTGTGCTCTATGAGATCACTTCAGATCTGAGACCTAAGAAATGATTTTAAATGTAATGCACATCTATGTGTTTGTTTCTTTACTTAACTTGCAGTGCACTGCCCTTTTTTATACCATGCTCCATTGTTCTGTTAACATCTATCAGCCTATCATTCCCTCCTGAAGAGTTAGAACCTTAAATGTTTTAGGGTATTGGGGCCCTGAGTCATCCTGGCTACTTTCTGCTGAGAGGGGTCACTGGGGAAGGGAATTAGGGTTCCTACTCTTGCAGACCCTCAGGTCTGGAAGGTCAGTCGAGGGGACCCATATACCTGACTGGCTAAGAAGGGTGTAGCACTGTCTGAAGATGGATTGACTGTAAACCAGAAGAAATAGAGTTTAGCAGGCAATGCAATATATATATATTCTCCTTGGAGAATTTAGCACAAAGATTGTAGTGGTTGAGGACCATTTTTACCTGGTTTTTCCGGGGATCCAACCCCATATCATTGTCCCAAAAGTAAGATTGGGATCTGACATGGCTCAGATTTCTCATTTTAAGTCCTGCAAGGTGGATTAGAGACAAAAAGCCTTTAAGAAATAGCTTTGTTCTGTTTTGTTTTTTTTAAAAACATAGCCTCACGATTAAGCTTTCTATAACCAGTTTTGCAAGACCTCTTCCAGGCATCACCAGGGGAGCCTCTATCCCCTGGAAACCCAAATGAGACGAAATGTAGTTGCAATAAGGCTTCCAATTAAGAGAATGCTCAAGGTACATGTGGGCCTCTGTTGACAGGTAAGCCAGGGATGGTGAGGCCTTTATTTAACTGAGGTACACTTGAAGAGGTACTGAGGTCTTCCAGTGTTTAACTTTCCCAGGATGAGGGGGTTTCTGGAGGGACTGCTCCCTCCATGGATTTGATCTTGACCCAATAAATCAACATGCTAATTTCTGGAACTTTGATAGCTGTTGGAGAAGAGAGAAGCACCAAGAACAGGCCCTTCCAAAAAGGAGTTGATTATTGACTTCGTGGGCCATTATTATAGGTTTCAATGGGAACTAATGTGCTAGGTCGATAGGGCGTTGTGTGTACAATGGATCAAGTCAGAGCCAGCAAGAGCAAAGGAGGTGACTTCTACCCTGGGGTAAGGGGGTGGTTAAAATAATAAAAAGTAGACCCTTATACAGTGACATTACCACTTTATTTATCTTGTTGATGTGTTAGCTCTTTCGAACACTTGAGGTCCTCCACAGGGTCACAAATGCACCAGTGAAAGTCTGAATTGTCCTGGGTTGCTGATCTTACTTAGTCCCATGTTGGAGAGGAAGAGATTTAGGATCCAAAATCAACATAATTACCCTTTTGTCACATCACAGCAACAAAGAAGCTTAAAAGGAGCAGCTCTTAAAGCATAAAACCAATGCAAACAAAACAAATGTAGAACAGTCATACATATAATTTTTAATTTTTAAGTTTTCCTCCTCATGAACTTTCTGTGACTCGATCATACTTTCTGGAATTTATATTAACTTTCTAATTCTGTCCTCATTTTTCTTTTTCCTATTCTGGTAGACAACATTCTAATATATAAGACCAGTTCTTATTCAAAATATTATCTTTTTCTTTCCTCCCATTTTTACTGAAGATGTCCTTATAAAGATAGGCTTACTCTTTTATATATTTCTTTATATCTTCTCTTTCCTACTTGCTGTTTTTTCTTATTTTTTCTACTTCTTGTTTAAATATTCTGTTTACTCTCTCCCCCTTTCCTCCGAATACCAGCAGAACAAATCAGACTGACCAAATGTGCTGTTCTCCTTGTAGGCAAAGACTGAGTCTGAGTAGTGTCTTTGAGAAAAACAATAGCACAACTACCTTATTAGTTGCCCATTTCTTACATAAGCACTACCATCACTAAACCAGATTACACCTGAGTTACTGAGAGGCTGGTCAGTGTAGGTCTATACATGTATATTAAAAATATCAAGGCTATCAAGGACAGTTTCCCTCCTGGTGACAAAAGTTGCACTCAAGAGTAGGAAACAAAGAGGCAATATTGAGATGACCTCCTTTACATTCTAAAAGGGAAGTCACTTGATGAAGGTTGTGCACAGTGGACACACTAAACTAATCTTAAGGAATTCCTCTACTAAAAGAACAGAAGCAGCTATTCCCTCCATACTTCTTGCTCACTCTTAGCTTCTGTGTCTACTCACTGTGGTAAGTAACCCTAAGCCATCTGCAAAGGACCTAAGGGCTGGAAATAGATCCCTGAAGCTACACCTTGAGGTTTCTTTACTCCATAACCGGTTTCTCAGGTTGTGAGTCAGTCTGAGGGTCTTTGAGATGAGAAGATTTTAACTTTTCATAAGTCTATTATTGTTTCTATTTCCAGAAAAGAGAACTCTGATTGTTCTTTCCTTTCAGGAACTCATACAGGGGCTTGGCTGTTAGGTAAGGGATCATACCAAGGGATTCAATACTGATGCTAGCCTGTTAATCCTAGGGAATCTCAAAGTTGTTTTTCCCAGCACTAGGGCCTGAAAGGCTTATCTGGCCTGCATGTGCTCTGTTGAAAAAGCTGAATACCCTGTGGTTAGAACAAATTCCAAGTAGTTGACTCTTAGGGATAGTAATGAGGCCTTAGGCTTTGAGATTCCATTTCCACTCTCAGGTAGTCTGAACCAAATGATTTTGAGTCCCTGTTAGAAAGGAAAAGATCACCCACATATCATGATAGCCTCGTTCATTAAGGCTAGGTCACTTACGACCCTTATTAAATCCTGTTCAAAACTATGAGGAACATCTCTGAATCCTTCAGGGAGGATTGACCAGGTAAACTGTTTGCTGCAACCTACTTCATCTACCCACTCTAAGGCAAAACAGAATTGGGTCACAGGTGCTACTGGAATGCAGAAGAAGGTATGCTTAAGGTCTAGGTTTACAAAGCATTGTGCATTGAAAGGAAGCTGGCCCAGGACAGTATGGGGTGAGGGGCGACTGGATGTGCAGGAATAACTGACTCACTTACAGCACGGGGTCTTCCCTGAAGGGCCATCACGATTAGACTTCTTGATGGATGTGAAGGGAGCATTACAGAGTGGCGGCAAGGCTCTAAATGTCGGCTGTGAAGCAACTTACGTATTAAAAGTTGTAGCCCTGCTCAGGTCATGCCAAATAAAATATTATTTAGAGTATAGGCAGGCCTGAGAATCTTTTAGCTTACTCACTACTGGGGTGTGCAAGTAATAGCTCTCCCAGGCACAAAATCGGCCCCCACCTGAGTTTAATATGAACAGTCATTGTCAGCATTGCTGGATGAAGCAGCCATTGTCATAACTGTGGGGCTGCTAAGTGGACCAAAAACCATTTGAAGGACATTTCTGATAATAAGTCTCAGCCAGTAAAGAGGCAGGGCATTCGGACTTTATCAAGAAAATATGGGAGAGGGGAAAATTATTTTATGAGCAACAAGGAGGAGTAAAGCATTTGGTCACTGGAGTGCCACTGATGCCTGCAATCTGACAAGAGCCAGAAGCCAAATATCTTATGCAAGACTTAAAAGCAGAACAAGAGGAAATGGAGCAGGAAGCTTCTGGTCTTACTGCAACATCCAGTGTTACCGGAGGCTCTATCCGGGTGATAGTAATGCTGGGGCTGGGACAACAAGACGAGGGTTCCTTCAACCCTTAGGATAGTAAGCCCTCCAGTATCCCATTTGGCCACACTTAAGGCAAGGTGACTTAAGAGGTCGACCTGCATTAGGGTGGTCTCTCTTCCAGGGGCCTGTTTGCCAGCAGACGTGACACTTTTAGTTAACTTGCTAGCCTTAGGAAAAGAGCCAGTAGGTAACATTCAGAAGAGTTCTGCAAGCTTTTGTCTTCTTGTTCACATTTAATCTTAGCTCCTATTTTGCTTCTTTATTTCTACTCTATATCACAGTTATAAAAACAGAGTTAGTTGCATTTAGTAGGTCATCGAGGGAATTCCAGGTCTCAAAGACTTTTTTCTTATAATTTCCTCCTGGTATCCTGTGCTGAGTGGATAAGAAATCTGTCTCTAAGGAGGACTTAGCCTTCACAGGAGTGAGGTCAATTACAGTATGCTTTTCTTAGCATGCTTAAGTCATTTAAGAAATGCTGGTGTGTTTTCTTTTGGTCCCTGATCAATGGTAGCCAGCTTAGTATGATTTATCAGTTTCACTTTACCTGACCTTTAGCTCATCTAGAATTCAGATTATAAAATGTCTGAATTTCCACAAGTCATCAAGTCATTACAATCTCAGTAAGGAACATCTACGGAGACAATCTGAATCTGTAAGGGTCTTTCCAAAAACATCACTGACAACCTTCTAAAATAGTTCATAAGCATGAACGATATGTTCTATATATTTCTCAAGATCATCAGAAAAGCTATACAATTCTCGTTTGATTTGCTTAAAAATCCTGCAGAGAGAAATGTTGCTGACCTCTAACTGTTTGAAATTCACCCAGAAACTCGCGAGAAGAGCACATGCATACCTGTGGAGCTGTAGAATTTAAGCCAGGAGGAGCATTAGTGCTGTTCTTTCAGTTAAGAGATGGTTCAAGAGATGAAAAATCACCCAACAAAGGAGTTCAACTTTGTGCAGGAATGCCATCACACCTGGGTCTAATTTACACTGGGATCATAGGTCAAGATTCTGTGTAAAGGCTAAGAAAACTTGCATATGCGATACCACTGAGCACTTTGCTACTTTCTGAAAGAGATCTTACCAGAGTGCAGTATTGGACATACCATACATTCTTTGCTTTTGATTTCTGAGCTTCTATTCTATTGTTTTTAGCTTCTATTCTACTGTTCTTAGCTTATACTGAGACCAAGCAGTATAAGAAAAGAAAATAAGCCTTTTTAAAATTAAATGTCTATGGTTCAAACCAATCTTAGTTCCACAGACTGCATCTGACAGGTGAGTCAAAGGGAACCAACTGCAAAAAAAGAAGAACATTGGCTCAGAAAAGGTGTCTCCTTTCTAAGAAAAAAAAAAAAAACTAAACTGGAATGAAGAGGAGAGATTGTCACTATTTCCTTTACCTATAGTTTCATGAGGTGAGTGTGACCCATCATTACAGAGTGTCTCATCTTGGAGGTGGATCAGCCTCTAGTACTAACCTTTGTGTTCTCTTTGTAACTAACAGAAAACCCAAGGTGTCTCTAACCAAAAAATGTGCTTCTTCCTATCCTGACAAGCATCAGCAGGAAAGCAGACCTGATGTTTCCTTTTTAATGCATAGACTAATGTAACTAGAGTATAGTTATAGGATCCATTTAAGAGGTGAACAAATAAAAACCTACTAAGAATTACGATCTGTAAGGAAGAAAATAAACTGGTAGGAAGAAAAAGGGCATTCTCTTTTCTCTGCCTATGGGACTGCATGTAATGAGTCTTGCTGAAGGCTCACATCTGGAAGGGACATCAGTCCATCCTCAAAATATATAGACAAATCAGAACACTCTCTCATGAAATGATGCACTAGTTTGCATCCTGTCAAATATCTGTAAGGATGGAAGTCTGACACTGATTCCCAAATGCAAAAACTGATGTAAAGTGTCTAAAATAACCAAAAGATTATAACAATCTTTACACCCTTTGCCACACAAACCAGACTTTATACAGAAGCAAAAGCACTAAAAGCAGGATTATCACAGTAAAATTAGCTGAGGTTTTGGGAGTATGCCATCTTCTGATCAAAAGTGGTGCTACACTTAAAAATACTGGGAGACACAAAAACACAAAATCCAAGTAAGCCCAATGGAACAACAACAACAACAAATAGGCAACAGAGCCTCACAAACACAACAGCCAGAAATATCATATTTCATAGAAGGCCTCTCATACACTGGAACAATTCTAAGCCTATAGACGGTTTTAGCACAATGTAAATGCATAAGGAAAATGAAGGGTTATTTAATGAGAGAGACACTGAGAAAGAGAGAGAAATAGAGAAAGAGGAAAGCGAATCGAATCCTACCACAGTGCATGATCTGAGTCACAGCATCGAAAGTTCCTCACACAGTGAACAACCCACCCTCGTGTCCTTGTTCCTTGATTCTTTCTGTCCTCGATAAGAGAATTTAGTCTAAACACTTGGGTGGTGCTGGGACCCTACTGTGTCAGTGGGTGTCTTGCAGGCCCAGCCCCGTTCCTCCTGGTGCAGGGAGGCCTCAGCAGCACTCTTGCCAGCCCACCTGTGGTTCTTTGTATGGAAGAAATGCTCACCTGTGCTCTCACCAGCCCACCAATGTCTTCCAGGTGGGTGATGGTTCTCTGAGGCTTCTGTTGACCCACTGAGGTCCTCGGATTGGGGAAGGACCCACTACAGTCTTGTTGGACTGCTGAGATCCTCTGTGTGTGGGAAAGGCTAGCTGACGCACCCACCGGCCCACTGAGGTACTGCAGGTGGTAGAAAGGGTTGCTGATGTTCCCAAAGGCTGTTGATGTTGTCTGAGTGGGGGGAGGGGCAACCAACGGTCTTCCAAGGGCTAGCTTCCATATACACAATGTGTCTTCAGGCTTTAATATGGATCTTTAAATAATTCTTAGAGGCCTAAAGGAAAATAAATTGAACTAAAGGAAAAATAGATACTACCTACAGTGTACCTACAATGGATTTTGTTCGTTTTTTTTTTTTTTTTTAAATCATCTCGATGCTAGCTTTGGAGGCTTTTTTCTGCCATTTTTAACTTTCAAATCATCTTTTGT
>RJWM01019712.1:0-38822 GCA_004363535.1 Dasyprocta punctata | reverse complement strand
CTAGTCCAGGGTTGTCCACTTGGCTTGGGCACAGACTCTGGAGGGAGAGAGACAGGAAGCATGCCTGCTTCATGAAACATGGGCTGTCAGATGTCAGTATCAGTTTTGCCACTTTGTATGGGCCAAAGAGAGTCACAAAGGTTTTAGTTGAATGTCACCTCATTTATCTGTTCACCTTTAATGTTAGTGCTTTTGGGATCATATCCAAAAAATTTCTGTCCACAATGGATTTTCCCTGCTAGTATTCTTCTAGCAGCTCTATACTTACAGCTTTTAATTATATAATCAATTTTAAATTGGTGTATGAGTGGTGACATAATGGTCTATTTTCATCCTTAAGTGTGTGGAAATGCAGTTTTCCCTATTCCATTTATTGAAGAAACTATTTTTCCTAGCTGTGTATTCTTAGAACTTTTGTCAAAAACAGACAATAGATATGTGGATTTATTTCTGTGATATCTGTCCTGTTACATTGGTTAATGTGTGTTTTTATATTAGTACCATGCAATTTGTTCATAAAGTATTTATAATATACACTAAATATACAGTAGTGTAATGCCTCTAGCTGTATTCTTTTTGGTCCTATTCAAATTTCTGAACACTGAGTAATTCCATGTGCTGCATTTTAGTTCTGAGATATAAGAATATGATGCTTTCTGGGAATTCTCAGTCTTTTTCAAATTTGAAAACACATGCACAGAGAAAAAAATGCAATTATATGATTTAATGTATAAAGCAACCTCAACAATATAACATCACAAGGAATAGACTATATGCATTGTTTGGTTGTGTATCCCTAATCTAGATTAAAGTGGAGTGTATTAATAATGCTTTTGAAAACATTTTAGAAGTTAATGTTTAATGGATTAAACAATACAACTGGAATTTCTTTCCATTACATACTATTCTTTGAGTTTAAAATTAACATTATGCTTTAAGTTACTCACCAAATTCTTATTAGATTTATAAAAGGAGAATCTTGCATTACATTAACTAATATTCACAAAAGCCCTGTAAAGAATGAGTAAAACCTATACAATTATTAAGTAAAAGGGTATAATGATGGGAGACAGATTTTCTCATTCTAGTATTCATCCCTGTAGAATTCAAATTACTGATTTTCATTGAGAATTGGCAGCACGTAAGTGTTATTTTAAAAATTAAGTCAGCCAGGTATGGTAGTGTATGCCTATAATCCTAGCACTTGGTAAACTGAAGCAGGAGGATTGCAGTGAGTTCAAGGCCAGTTTGGGCGACATGTTGAGTTTAAGGCCAGCCTACACTATAGTGTGAGACCCTGTCTCAAAAAAAAAAAAATTAAGTCAACATTTTCAGTGCAATGGTATAATGTCATTGGCCATTAGAATTAATTTCTCTTAGAACATACAATCTATTTTTTAAAATTGAAGCACCATAATATATAATATAATGTGCTAAAAGTTGTTTAATAGGGTTATTCAGCTCAATTGTAAAGTAGGCAAAAGAAAAACACTTTGGTTGAAGAAGTAAGAGCTAGAGCTTCTTTAGCTAGGTTCCCATGATCCTCATTCAATCCTTGAAACATTGTCAAAAAATCATAAGAGAGTTATGAACTATTATATGAAGTCCAGTACTTTTTCCATAACACTTGACTGACCAAAGGAGTTACATGCAGTTAAACTCTGCACTTTAATATTCATGTTTTTAAGTACATACAAGCTTTATATTTATGCTAAAACAGCAAAACTTATTTGCTGTTCAATACTATACGAGTATTATTTTGCTTTTAAAAATTTTCCTAGCAAACAATAAAAATTGTTACGTTGATCACTGCTTTAGTTCACTTAGCTTTGTTACTATATTTTCCATAGAAAATATTTGATTAATAAAAAATCACAAATATTTTGTTTTATGGTTACTTCTAAAAACTTTTATTTAGCATTAATAAGCAATTTTTTGAATAAGCAATTCTGAGATAACTTTTTTGGTGTAAGGTTCTTATCACTTTTTGTTTTCCTGTATAGCAATGCCAACTTGTCAGTATCAGTTTTTGAAAAACCTGTACTTTTTCTATTATATTACCTTGAATGCTTTTTAAAAATTGATTGGTCATGTGTATGCTAGTCTAGACATTTTACTGTACTCTATTTATCAATATGACTTGCATTATTCCTATACCACAAATAGATAGATAACTGTATAAGTAATTCTTAAAATATTAACGATTAAAATAAGGCAGTATGTTTCTTCCAATCTTGATACTTTTCAAATTTCTTTACTTATCTAAGAATATCTGAATTTACACATGAATGTAAGATTTAGTTTGTCAATTTATATAAAAAAATTCATTGGAAGTATGAAAAATATTCTGTGTAGTGTATAAATTAACTTTGAAGGAATCCAAATCTTCATGAACTTTCCAAGGATGGGCATGCTGTCTTTCTGCATTTATTCTGCTCATATTTAAGCTCTTTCAACAATGCTTTGTAATTATTGTGTGCATATCTTGAATGAAATTTGTTAAAATATATCTAATTACTTAATGTGTTGATAAAATTAAAACATTTTCTGATTAGCACTCTTGATATATATGAATACAAATTTTCCCTAGAAAACTAAACTCACTTATTGGTTTTAGTAACTTTTATCAAATTCTCTTTGGTTTTTTACATAGATGATGAAAACTTATGAATAAATTAGATTTCATTAAAATATTTGAAATATTCTTTTTCAAAAAATGTTAAAGTGAAAGGAAACCATAAAAGCTGAAAGAAATATTTGGAAAGCATTTGTTAGAAAGGACTTACCTCTAAAATATTTAATACTAACCTTAAAAATGACTAAACAATTATAAAAAGAAAAATGATCTTTATAGACACCAAAAAATTATGTAAAATGTACATAAGAATAGAAAAAGATATAGGGCATATTAAGTATTAGGAAATGCAAATTAAAATTTTACCAAGTTACTCAATGGACAGGCTAGAGTGAAAAAGCATGATAACACCAAATGCTGATGAGCAAATAAAAGAAATGAAATTATGTTATAAGACCTTAGATCATCCACAATTCACTCCAAAAACCATGCTGGCTGTTTATCATAAAATTGAGCATCAATAATCATTTGATTTGACAACTAAATTCTTTCATTCTTAGGTAGCTACTCAAAAATTAAAACATGACAACACAGAGTTGTGTATAAATGTTTGTTAAAACTTTACTCGTAACAGACTCAAACTAGTGGACATTCAAATATGGATCAACTAGTGGGTAAACAAGCAAAACTTTGGGGTCCATCCTTTAGTGAAATATTACTCAGAAATAAAATGGACACTACATCAAAAAGATGAATGTCCAACATTTTACACTGTTAATGAGGCCAAATGAATAAGATTATATGGTTTCAATATGATTGCAATTCACAGAAGCTTAAAAAATCAGATCAGTTGTGATTAACACCTTAGTTATGGAAGACTGATGACAAAAGACCAAAATATAACTCTGCTCAAGAGAAATAGTTCATAATTTTTATTTTGCTGTTACAAGACAGTGTAGATTTGCAATTTATCAAATTGTATCCTGGAAAAGTTTGACTCTTCTTGTATTTATAGAAACAACGTTTTTTTTTTTTGTTTGTTTTGTTTTGGTTTTTTTGCAGCACTGGGGATCGAACTCGCAGACTCACACCTGCCAGAAAGGCGCTTAAGCCACTGAGCCAAACTCCCAGCCCTCTTCTTGTATTTAAATTGTACATTATATAATCAATATTCATTAACATATGTGATTTTTAAAAAGAGCCAAAAAGATGTTTTTAGCTAGCCTCCTAGGGTATTAAAATGTGATTTATAAAATCCTTTAAAGGTAGACCAAGGACCTCATTTTTTCTTATCTGCGTGCATGTATACTAAATACTCTCTCTAAAAGGTAATTCTCTTTGTACTACACTCTGTACACTGGGTGACACTGATTCTCAAGTTTTTTAATGTTTATCTCATTAACACTGTTGTCAAGATTCTGTGTTATCGAACACAATCTATATATTTATCATTATGTAAGCTTTCTTATTCTGTGAAATTATACTATTTGTTCTTAGATGACACACCTTGACTCATGCTCTCAAGTCTGCAGATGCGTGTTTCTGCTTCCTACCTCACTAGCAGAAGTACTGATCCTCTCCATGATGTTTTACACGTTTGTCTAATACACACATACTGTCTGTGCTGACAGGATTGCTGTCTATGTAGGTCCAACTCTGTTGAACCAAAGATAAAAAGCAATGATTTTGTAAATTCTCTTTGACATTTTACATTCTAAAATAGCTCCTGAAAAGTATGTTTGCTTTTCCTTCATAGGTTTTGAGGTACTTGAGCCCATTGTTAAACCTGATGTATCTTTAGATTCCTTATCAGGACAGGATAAGGAACAGTATGATATAGCATATCCTAGACAACCAAAATGGTATGTTTTCTGTTAATTTATGAATACCAAAGGGATAAGACAAGGTTAATTGTCAATATAAACTATGAAGACTGAGCGAGTCATTTTGTCATATACTGAAACAGACTGAAAGATGAGAAAAAATTTTGTGGAAGGTAGAAAGGAAATAAACCAAGAGTTCTATTTTTGATATCTCAAGTTCTAAATGAGTATTTACTGTACAAATAGAACTACTAAGTATGTAGTCGAGTAAGACAGACAAAAACAAAATAGCTTCCTGAGAACATTTATATAATGAGGGAATTTGAAGATATTCTCTAATGAACCAGAATAAAAAGAAGATAAAGTCAGAGTCAAGTATTTAGTGAAATTAGCACATTTAGAAACTGGGTACAGAAAATGAAGCTAGGAAAGAAGACTTAGAAAAGGTATTCAGAAATATGAGAACAACCTGAGATATATTTTTACATGACAAAACAAAAAAAAAGTAAAGTGTAGTCACAAGAGAGATCAGATTGCATGAGAAGCAAGATGACTAAAACTTTGGCAGCATAGAGATCATAGACAGCATTGATTTAAATGGTTTCCTTGGAAAAGTAAAAAGCCTGCTTGCAGTATATGTGAGAGAGTTAGAGAGAGGACAATGGAAGTAATACAAATAATATGTTGTTTACAATTAGGCCATCCTTGATGCTTACAGGAGATTTTAGATTTATATTTTCTTACAAAGATTCAGAGATGGGACATTTTCTTTTTCTTCTATTTTTTTGCAATGCAATTTTTAATACATGAAAATATGAGTTGTATAAATTTTGAGATGTGCATGTAATATTTAACGCATGTGTACATACTATGGAATGCTTAAATCAATTTGAACATATTTATCTCTACAAATGTTTATTAATCCTTTGTAACAAAACCTTTCAAAATTCTCTTTTCTAGTTTTTTAAGATGGATAGTCTAGTCTATAACAGTTTCCATAGTCACTAAATCATGTTAAGAGCACCCAAGAATTTTTTGCCATTTAACTGTAACTCAGTCCCCAATGATCAGTCATCTCCTTTGTGCCCTCAATGTCTTTGACTTCTGATCAGCTCCACTGTAATCTCAACTCTTATGAGATTAATTTTTTTTAAAATTCTACCTAAAAGTGACATCATGTCACTTTGTTTCTCCAAACCTTTTAACTTAAAATTGTCTCCAGCTCCATCCATTGTCCCAAAGCAGAACTTCTTAATCTTTTATAGCTGAATAGCATTTCATTAGCTGTGTACACATTTGATTATTACTCTCTTGGTTGCAGATGTCACTTCCAGATGCTGATTCCATTTCCTTTGGATATTGACCCAGTGGTGAGATTGCTGGATGGTAGGATTCTTCTTTTCAGGCTTTTCAGAAACATCTATACTCTTCTCCATGATGATTTATCATCACACATCAATGGGTTGAATCCCAAACCCTTGAGAAAAATATTCCTGGGCTGCAAAAGTGGCAAGAAAGAGGAAGATTTACGTCTCAAAGAAACAAAAATAAATTTAAGAAATGCAAATTCTTCACAATTAATATTGTAAGAGAAGGGGAAAAAAAGGGGTATAGTCAAAAAGAAACCATCTCAAATACAGTTAATTGAGAGGAAAAGTAGTGTTTTGTGGTCACGTGAGATATATATACACAAAGATGTATGTCACAAGAACACGACAATACACAGTGAAACTCGGGTACAACAGGGCGTGGTGGTGCGTGCCTTTAATCGCAGCATTCTGGAGGCTGAGGCAGAAGAATTGTTGTGAGTTTGAGACCAGTCTGGGCTACAAAGTGAGTTCAAGTCTAGCCTGAACTGCATAGTGAGACCCTGTCTCAAAAAATAGAGCTGGGGTTTAGCTCAGTGGCTTAAGTGCCTGCCTGTCAGGCACGAGGTTGTATGTTGGATCCCAGGTACCAAAAAAAAAAAAAAGAGAGAGAGAGAAACTCTCAGGGACAGTGGAACAAAAAATTTATGCTCCTTTTTTGTTTTGTTTTTTTTTGTTTGTTTTTGTTTTTTGGTTTTTTTTTTTTTTGTAATGGGAATCGAACTCAGGACCTTGTGTTTTCCAGGGAGACACTTATGCTGCTGAGCTCTATCCCTAGCCACAAAGAATTCAATAAAAACTAAGTTTTAGAGAATGAAGGCTCTGGCTGAAAAGTAAACAGGAAAGATAAAAAATGATGCTTACTAAGTAGAATGCTTAAAATGGAATTTTTTATATAGTATGCATTTATACAAAGCAAGAGATTTCATGTTTTAAAGATGAAAGCAGGGAACTGAGAAGAAAAAAATAACTCATTTGGTATCTCTTGATCTTTGTATTCTGTATTAAAGGGTTATTATAAGGAACTTTCCTTATAAAATGCATGCTCTCAAATGAAGTTATTGATGTGGTATCAGCAACTCTTTTTAAAAATGTCAGTTAAAACTATGCATTTGAGAAACGTGATAGCTTTTTGACTTTTTTCCTAGAAAAACAATGATCAGAATGATTTTCGAGAATAATTCTAGACATGACACTTGGAGATAACTTTCACATTACTGTCATGACATTACTGAAAGAGAACGTACTGAAGCACTGTGTCCTGATAACTTTATGCTGATGATGAACATTTAGCAAAGCTTCCAATGTCTGAAACTCAGAGTCAGGGTATAATTAAAGCTGGGAATGTCATGTTTTATGGAATGTGCAACCACTAAACTATTAAAAACAATTTTATTTAAAAAAGATCTTACTTGACATTGAGTAAAGTCAGACTTCAACAAACTGAATGGTTTGTTAACTTAGTTAAATAAGAAACAAGAGGGAAAATGTGAACATGCATTGAAAGATACATAGCCTGGTGGAAAGGTCTTGCAACTTTAATGTTTAGTAAGACTGTGAAACTCATAGTAGATATTTGTAAAGTGAAATGGAAGGAGAAGAAACAACCTGGAAGTAGAAAGAGGACTCTTACCGCCATGAATGGTATCACAGAGTGTGCAGGAGATACCAGCTAAGAGGTGCAGAGGAGTGGCAGCTGCGATCCTCATTTGTTTTTTTTTTTTTTTACTTTTTTTCTCTGCTGTCAGTTGTATCAAAAAGATAAACAGGACAGTTGTGAAAGTATTAGAAGCTATACAAAATTTGGTTTTACCTTCTGGAAGAACAAAATAGAAAATTGTTAGTGCAACTGGGAAAGGAGTTTAGATTTAGCTCAAATTAAGGAGTATACCTGATGATGAGTCACCTAAAGGTTGTAGATTTAGGTTAAGGACTGAATCAACAAGTTGTCCAAAAATGATAGAATTGATGCTGTTCTTCATGATACCAGGAATAGTCTTCTGTGATCATTGCCTCCTTCTGGTAACTAATCTCATAGGCAGAGACAAATAACTGGCCCCAGCAGGGAGAAGTTCTGTGGGTCTCCTCGGGTCTCTCAGTGGGCAATATCATGGTCTGCGAAAGGCAGTTTCGTCAAGTGCTTCTTGATGGCTGTTGTGATGGTGACTGCTCCCATTAAAATAAAAACTTCGAGCATTACAATTAAATGATTCATGATGTTATTATGGCAGCATTAAAAACACATAAGTGCTTAGGGCTTCACATACTATTTAACTAGAAGGATTGACCATTCGTGGATAATCGCCAGTGGGTAAAACACTAAGGCGAATATTTGTATCATGAATTAGTTAACTATATTTTAAAGTAGTCATTTCTTTTCCTCCTCTTTAGAGTAAAAGAAAAAATAAATCTGTTTAAACCATTTACTTTGTACTATTTATCTGTAATTCTAAGACTGTGATTTATGAATTATTGTTGGAGCTATGTTAAGATTGAGGTGAGTGATCTATCTGGTAAACAGCTTTTTTTCCACCTACACATCCCCAGCCCTTGTTCGCACCCAGCACTGCAATAGCAACCCACTATGGGACACCCTACAAAGAAATGAATTCTATAAAGTTATTCTGCTGTACACAGATGTAATATTTAGTCAATGCTGACAGATCCCTGTAGCTAACGAGGCACTGTGTCAAAATGACGTTTATTTATAACTTGTGTTACTGTTTTAAAATCTGGACTCCTGAGGTATAGACTGATTAATCAATTTTACAAAGACCATGTGCATTTCTGGAAAAATGATGCTGAATGTGAGCTGTGCTTGTTCGGAATACACAAAAAGAAATGGAGTTTGAAAACAAACTTTTGGCGATCATATATATCATATATATATATATATATATATATATATATATATATGGAAAGAGACATTTAATTTTCATAAATAAATATGGGGAGTGATAGGAAGCATTAGAGATTTAATTAAATATCTTTACATTCATCATTTGATGCCAAGCATGATGCAAGATACTTAAAACAGCACCATGAAACATCATAATATATAAATATTACTATTCCTGTTTTACACATAAGTCAGCTAGATTTTAGGGAAGGTTAAATGGATAAGCAATCATCCCACTATTATATAGACGTTATCTATTTTACCTGACCCAAGAGATATGCCTTTCTCATGCTTTATGTGACTTCGTTATAAGCAACATCCCCTACTTACCTCCTGGGAAAGGTAAAATGACAATATAATTTTCAATATAAAAAGAAAAATAATAATAAATGATGTGAATGGAGAAGCTATTCAAAGTTTTGTGAGATTTCATATAATTGAGAGATAACTCCTGGGGTATTTCACTCCATTATTTGAGTCAAGTATGAGAAAACAATTTGAGTAACTGGAAAAGAAGACTAGATCCTTTAAAATAGAGCAAAGTGAGTCGCCCATTTGAGCTGAGCTAAAGTTTTATAGGTTCCTATTGTTTTTGTTTTTATACTAAAAAGGTTGATAAAGTATATACTTGTTACCCTGGATCCTGGAGTCCTTGTGTATAATGAGCAAAGAATCGAATGAGGCACAGTACAGGAAGGAGACAGCAGTAAAATTTTATTAGGTGACTGTTGCACCTTGGGTCTAAGGTGCCTCCTATTGGATCTTTCAGAGAATGATTGACAACATGATGGGCAGGGTGTTGAGTCATACCAGTTGTGTCTATTGTTCACGTCCTTTCCCCCAATTCATTCTGTTTTAATTAGATATATGAGATACAGTCCATGTCCTTGAATCTTCAGTGAACCTTAGGTGAAGAGAGGTTTCTGTAGATCATACAGGAATATTTGGCAGAAGCGATTACTGGTTTGTGATTTTGAAATTTTCCAGAGCAGGTTCAGCCTTTTTTTTCTTATCTCTGTTTCCAGTTGTAAGCCTTAGGAATAAGGTTGCGCAATTGGCCCTGGAGCATTGCCCAGATTCAGGAGAGTAGAGGGGAGAAGTCCAAAAGTGAGCAGGGGGCAAGTGCCCTGTGGCCCCAGTTGTGCTGTCTTTATTAGACTAAGAAGAATGATCCGAACAAGTCAGACTTTCAAGATGCAAAGCAAATGAGAGGTTACTTTATAATATAATATTCTAGATGCCATGTAGTGCATCATCATTACCGCCATTTGCCATTGTTTTTATCTTTTTAAAGCTTCTAAGAGGAAAAAGGTCTTTCCTTAATTCATATAAAAAAGCATTATCATAAGAGTTTCATGCCTGAAATTTTTCTTTTTTACTAATATATGAAACAATTGGAAGAGATACAAAAATTAGGTATACAATTATAGGACACACAGTACATAAATATAGCTTATAATTTTCCAATTTTGAGACTCATACTTGACTTCTATCTATTAAAAATATCGTCTCCCCATTAAATTTTCTTGCTGTACAATACAGTTCACATTTTTTACCTTCTTAAATCCCCTATAATTATGTAAATCATGTCAATACTGATGTGTCTTGGATCCATTCTCCTGACCCTGTCCTCCCTCTCCTTACCCTCTCCACTATCTCTGGATATCTCTGAGGCTCCTTTACTCCCTCATCTTAAATTCCGCTAGTTATTTCCATTTATGCATCCTTAGTCTCCACGCCTCTTGAAAATCACACGTTCAAACTTATATTTCCAGCCACCTCAGAACACAAATAATTCTTTTTAGTCTAAATAATTTTTGAGTTTCACTGCCTCATAGCTATTAATACAATAGCAACAATAAAACACTCTCCCTAAACTCTTTATTTTAAGGAAGTCGAACAGCAACAGATTCATCCAATTGAGGAATAATTATTAGGTAAAAATACTTTGCTGCTTATATTTGCTCACTATGGCATACCATTTTTCTCAAAATTCAGTTGATTATGTTTACTAAGATCTTTTTATCAGCTACTTGTTTACTTTCAAGCATTATTCTTATTTCGACAATTTAGACAAAAGAAAAATTTCTTCTAAAACTATCAGAAGAAACTTGTCAGTGTACATTTCTTTTTTCTTTAAATTTCAAATGCAAGAGAGGACTATAGCTAATAATTCAATATTTTTGTTCAATAAGATATTAGCTACACAAAAACAAACCAGTAACTATATGAGATGATGGATACATTAATTTACTATAGTAAATGTTTTAACATATTGTATAGCTCATAAAATCATGGTATATATTTTAAAAACATAAACTAGAAATATTAAAATAGAAACTACTTGTAAAAAATTAAATAATTTGTCCATTTTAAAAGTATGTATAGCTTAATGTATTAACTTAATAATAAGATTTAAATCATTAACTTACTGCTGACACCAATCCCTTTCTCCCTTCAAATAAAAGTGGCTGAAAAAGGTCAAACCAAGAATGGAATCTTGTCTAAAATATTTCAGTACTCCTAGTAACTGACAAGATAGATGAGGCCCCTCCATCCTATACAAAACTCTCCCATTAAAATCTTAACATTTGTAGGGATAAACAAAAGTACATTTTGTTAATGAAGGATCAGAAATACAGCATAATTTGTTGGAAAAACCTCCAAATTGGAACACATAAATTTTATCAATACAAGATAGACAGAATGATAGAGACTCTTATAAATACCATATACTCTTTAAATACTTTGAAATATTTGCATAACTTAATTATCTCTACAAGAATTGGTGAATGAATTAACTACTACTATTACTTGTATTTCATCAGTAAACATATTCAGACTTGAATAGATTAATTTGCACAACTAGGAAATTAACAAAGCCAGAATTCAATGCAAATTGTATGATACCAACATAAAAGTTCACAATCAGGATAAGTCATAACACTGTCATGAATTTGTGTACATTGTAGTACCCAATTTCCTCATATATGCATATTCCCCTGTATGCTTAGGGCTATTGTGATGATTGGTTCACATCACATATTTAAGAAAATGGATATATATATATATATATATATATCTTTACCTATGGGAGACATAGATATCTATATCTATATATATTTATGTATATGTATATGTATAAATATTTATGTATACGTATATATGTATATATCTTTATATATGTATATATAAATATGTATATGTATATACGTATATGTATGTGTGTATATATATATATATTTATATATATCTTTACCTAAAATACTGAAATGTTCAGTGCAAAATCAGTACTTAACATTTACTCTTCACCAGTAATAGTTGTTAATGATTTATTGTATATTATTCCTTTACAATGGCAAGTGCAAACACCAAAATGACACCCAGGTTTTGGAGGCAGATTTATTTAGGTCAATGGGCACTGATTAGGATCATTCCCAGAATATCAGTCCCTGATCTCGGCTGGTCCAGGTCTTATATGGAATAGGCAAGCAGGAAGTACAGAAGCAGAGTGGCTCGTCAACTGGGAATTGGTTTATACAATGCGCATCATCGTGACCAGCCATGCATCACAGTGACCAGCCATCTCTAAGAGACAGAAGTAACTGGAACTGGAACAGGAATTATTACTTGCGCAACTAAGAAACTGAAGTATAGCTGCTGGGGACGGGAGTATTTTCTGTTACGCCGTGTTTGTCATTTGCATATACAAACATAAACATTGTGTATTTTTTCCATTACTCCTTATTATCATTGCCACTAACTAATTTCTAATTATTTTCCTTTGAATTGCTAAATAGTTCTGTTATTCTTTTCCAAACAACTTTGAATGGCTCACCACTTACCATAAGACAAAACTGATTTTATTAGAATACAGACAGTACACGTCTGAGAAAGATTTTCTTACCTCCAGACATATTTTTAAGTGCATGGCTACTGTTGTTGTTGTTGTTGGTGGTGGTGGTGGTGGTGGTAATGGTGATGCTGTGTGTGTGTGTGTGTGTGTGTGTGTGTGTGTGTGTGTGTGCTATTGAGACTGAACCCAGGGTCTGGGCACTAACCTATAACCCTGGCCTTTTTTATTTTCTTGTTTTGGGACAGGGTCAGTTTTTGTTTAAAGACAGGATCTTGTTAAGTGGGTAAATTGCCCACACTGGACTCAAATTTCTTATCCATTTGCTTCACCCTCACAGGTATTTTTAAAGGTATTTGTGGGGCTTCCTTGTTTTTGGACTTTTGATGGAAAAATATATATTAAGTACTGGCTTATCTGGATAGCATATTTGAATTCTTTTACAGAAAAGGAACATAATAGAAAAATTTAGCAAATGAAAGTCTTAGACTTGTGAAAATAGACTATATTTGCTTTCTTTCATTTTCATAAATGTCGTTAATGAGAACAATCTGTGATAAATTATTTGTTGATACAGAAATTTTAAAAATTGTATAGATCTATGTAATATACTCTGATTTTAAGTAGAAGCTCTTCTGTTGTCCTTAGTAAATTTGAATAATTTTTGATGTACATCATTATCCTCCACTTTGTATTTTTAAAGTTAGACTAATAAGCTAATTATCCTTTTCCAATTATTTCTCTTTCCATGAAATGTGTACTTCACTTCTTTCAACTGATAAGAGATTCCAGATCATGCATCATTTATTCTTCAACCTGAAGTTGATGTTTTATGTGAGTGATGGGTGTCAAAATAAGATGAATGCCATCCAAGTTGACATTGACAGTGTGCTGTCCAAAAATTCAAAGCCATCTTTTCTCTGTGTATTGTTCAATTATGTACATCTCAGAACTTTCTTATTTCATAAAGCATAAAATATAAGAAAAATACATTTTGATTTGGTTGAAGAATATGAAGTTGCCATTGTTACCCAGTCAACAATTTTGTAACTTTCAAATACAGATGTTAAAATAGCAAATACACCCAAACTTTGTTAATTGTATTCCTGTTCCATTTATATTTTCTTTGTTCAAAGATAATTGCTAGTCTACAAGCATAAATCTGTAATTGCATACATCTGAATTTATTGTTAGAAGAAATTTAGAAAATTATAACTCATCAATTATAAAATATATTTTTAAAAGCAAAATTCTATTTTAAAATTATTCAGAAGCATATTTAATTACTTTGAATAGATGTCGAACTTTAAAGGTACTACTGATTTTATTTCTTACAAACTAATAAATAATCTAGATTAATTGAAAATGTACTAAATAGAAATAGTATTTTTCCATGAATTTCTGTCTCAGATAATCTGACTTTAGACAAAATCCAGTGGTTTTTTGTTATTGTTGTTGTTGTTGTTGTTTTTGGTTGTTGTTGTTGCTTAGTTTTCTCAGTTAAGCCTAGAACCTACAACCAGCTTCCCCTTCCAGAGTGCATTCTGTCCTTCCTGGGCAGCTTCATTTAAAGGAAACTTCACAGTATAAATATCAAAAGCAAAATGGAAAACCAGGAAGCTCAAAAATGCTTAGAAGCTCAAAATAATCTTCTATACCCAAAAGACTCCTCCCCATAAACTGGGCACAAAAACTCATCTCTCTGAAGATGAAATTTCCATCCTGTATAATAAGTTCCAAATTGATTAGCATTATAGTAATGTATGAGAAACAAACTGGAAATCCAGAGATCTGTTATTTTGGGCAAACACATTTAATCTTCTTGCTCCTCAGATTTTCATCTGTAAAATGGGTTGACAAATAAAACTGTGTGATAGAACTCTAAGCAGGAATGTATTCATGGCATATAAACAGCTCCTGCAACATAGTAAGCATTATTCAAGATCAACAATTATTAATACTTCCAAAGGAAATAAAGGTCTGCTTCTAATTTTTCCTGCCTACACTATAAGACGTGGTCTCAGCAGAGAAACTGTAGCCACAAAGTTTCTCATGTTTATATTTGAAATAACTCTGTATTTTCAACAACATCTGACAGGAATGTACATGTTCCTATTTATAGATTCATTGCAAATTTTTCTACTAATTTGAAAGATGGGTGTGATCTCTTTGGGCAAAATTAAAAATCAAACTAGGGTGTTTTCTCTCTCTCCCTCTCCCTCTCCATTTTCCTCTTTGTCCCTCACCTTCTCCTTCTCTTTCTCCCTCTATATCTATCTCTATCAGTATGTCTCTGCCAAATTGAAAGAGACAGCTAGACAGCTAGCTACACAGTAAAGTAAAACAGCTTTTCTTCAGATTTGTGCAATAGGGAAAATGACACTGAAGTTCACAGTTGGGTTTAACTATAAGTAAAGCATTGGCAATGGGAATTAACAGCAAAGGACAAAGGGGTGTGGCGGGGGGGATTGCAAAATTAGTAAAATGAAATATCAGGAAGAAGGGATGATACTCCAGCCAAATGACTTAACATAATTCTTGGAGAACGTATAACAACATGATCAGATATTACCTAGGTGGGGTGGAATATGTAAAATCCAAATATATATCACGTGTGATGGAAGTTTCAGATACTGATTATACTGACTGAGCAATATTTTTGCTAAAAGTAGACAACGGAAACATGAAGACAGAAGTCTACAAATGTAGACCTAGTTAAAAAAGAGTTCACCCAGAGTTAACTTAATGAGAAAATTTATGTCAACATACACACATACACATCCTACAAATCACTGAGTACAATCCAGGGCAATTTCTAATAAATATTCATGACATATCTCTAATATAAGTCTTTTAAAAAGCTCACCAAGAAAGACTCAAAACGTTTTTAAAGCATAGTGATAGAAAGATAAACTGGTACAAAATATGAAAAAAAGAATGGTGCTATAATAAACAATGGAAGAAATATAAGAAAAACTGGAAAGAATATTTTTTCAGAAAGCAGTATATTTTCATGCAGCTGCTGAAAATCATGTTTGAATATTTTGCAAGAATTAAGACATAGTTGAATAAACTGATTGTCTCTCAAAAGAAATAACTAAAGGTACAAATGAGAATCTGTGGATTCTATGTCAAGTCGGTGAAAGATGATATAATGAACTGTCAAAGCCTGATAAAGTACAAAAGTAAAAAGCAAGCTGTCTTCAGCTGTAACAAGGAGGATAATAAAAAGACTGCCCCAGAGTTCACATTCAGGGGCCATGGATAAACTGGGAGTTGCATATTTTTTTTAAGATTGGAACTAGAGTCTCTTTTTAAGATAAAAGAATCTTTCAATATTTTCCTAGAAGGATTACAAAATCACAGTATACCAGTAAGCAGTAAGTGGTTTCTATTATTTTTCTTTCTAAGTAGCAGTTTTCTGTCCCAATTTCACCACTGCATACAATTTATTTTAATTTCATTCATAAGATATCAAATAAAGGGAAATTTTATCTGAGTCTTTTGAAGAATGGCCCATCAAATGATTCTGGGCATTAGTCCTGAGATCATATATGTATGAAGCATCTTTGGTGCCCTTTTTGGCAGAAGTAAATCTGTTTTGCAGACAGAAGGGAAGAAATTCAAAAACCGTTACAAAAGAATAGATTTTGGATTGCAGTATTGTCAGAGATATTTACTCCTTCCTCTTGGATAATTTTTTAACCTTTGTCCTTTCGACTTTTCCATATGACTTCCTGTCACATGCTTTCTCTCATTTGCTCCACTTTACTCAGTAGAATCTAAACAAAAAAATGTAAATACACCAACTCCAAGTGAAAATTTTAAAAGAAAATATTTTTGTAATTCCTTTTTTCCCCCGTCCTCTGCTATGAGAACAGAATAATCAGGTAACAACCATTCCCTTAGCTTAGACTCAGTGAGGAAAAAGTCATGAAACTCCACTGAGTCAATCTAAGCTAGAGAAGTCCAGTAAATATCTCGCTGAAACCTTGGGGTTGTTTTTTGTAGCAGTGCAAACCTGGAGAGTGAGTAATGTGAAGGCACTGGGTTAAACTCCCATTACAAAAGAAAGAAAGTGGGAGGGAGGGGAAAGGGACCGAAAAAGAAAGAATGGGTGGCTGACTGGGTAACAGGACACTTGAATGGAGGATGCTAAGCTAGGGAATATCCTTAGATAGAGACACAGGTGTTCAATGTTAGCGAGTCACCATATAACTATCCAGAATCTACTGCTGCTGGGCTAAGTTCCATGGTTTGACAAAGATATATGCACAGGACAATAGCAGCACCTGTTATGCAGTCAAAGGAGAGGAAATTGGTGGGTATAAAAGTTGCTATTTCCATAATATAAAAAAGAAAAGAAAGTGAAAGGAGGGCAATCAGTCAAGCAGAAGACTGAGTTTTAGTGTCAGAAAAGTAGATTTTTGAATGATACGTACTAAGTGGGAGTAAGAGTTTTATTTCAATCAATAGTTAATTATTCAAATGCTGATCTAATAATTATATCCTTACACCCAAAAAAGACAAAGTACAGATTCTTTACAAATGCCAATGACAAGTTTAATATATATAGACCAGAAAGTAATACTTAATTTCAAAGGCATTAAATCAAATTGTTTACTGACTACAGTAGAATTAAGTTGAAAACTTGACAAAAAGTTAAAAAAGAATATCTCCAATTTTGTCATACATGAAAAAAGCAATGTTAAATACTCCTTGAGGGAGTTAAGAAATGACTGCGGAGATTTTTAAATGTTTTGAAATTTAATAGAAATGAAAATATTCATATTACAGTTAAAAACTATTGTACTAAAACTTATCTATGGTCTTAATGAAATGCAAATTTGAAGTTTCGAAAGAAAGTTTTGTGATTGAATTTAAAAAGCTTATTTTTCAAATTCTATGAATTTTCAAAAGACAGTCAAAGCAAGGCAATTTTAAGAATGAAAACCAATATGACAAACTTACAC
Source organism: Dasyprocta punctata (assembly GCA_004363535.1). Classification (NCBI taxonomy): domain Eukaryota; kingdom Metazoa; phylum Chordata; class Mammalia; order Rodentia; family Dasyproctidae; genus Dasyprocta; species Dasyprocta punctata. Next base: position 21,332 of record RJWM01019712.1, on the reverse strand, counting down.
TTCAAGATATTAAATTATATGCAAATCAAAATTGTGATGAACTGTCATCTTACTGTGGTTAGAATGACTGTTGTCAAAAGCACAAAAAATGCTACTAAAAATACAGAGAAAAAAGAATTATTATGTGATATTAATGGGACTGTAAATTAGTGTTTGTGTTTTCAATAACAGTATGTGTAATTGTGGAAAACAGTATGAAAATAAACAGCATGGAGTTTCCTCAAAATCTAGAAATGTTAGTTCCGTGTGATTCAACAATCTCATTACTTAGTAAATATCCACAGCAAATGACAGTACTATTTGGAAGAAACACTTAGATGTTTACAGTAGCACTACTCACAGTTGTTACAATATAGAATAACCTTAAATGATCACCAATGAATGGATAGTGGGCAATAAAAATGTGTGTGTATACACGTGGAATACTATTCAGCCATAAAAGTATAAAAAAACAAAAAACAAAAAACAAAAAAACCAGGGCCGGGAGTTTGGCTCAGCCCCTTACGCGCCTGTCAGGCAGGCGGAAGGTTGTGAGTTCAATCCCCGGTGCCGCCAAAAAAAAAAAAAAAAAAAAAAATTCTATTATTTGTAGCAACATTAATAGAACTAAATGACAAATTAAATAAATCAGGTACAAAAAGATAAATCCCACAAATTCTCACTTATATACAGAAGTAAAATGCTTGATCTCATCCAAGTAGAGAGAACGGTGCCCAGGAAGGATTCAAGGGAGGGAAAAATGGAGAAAATTATTAACAAGCACAAATATACAGCGAAATAGGAAAAATAACATAAAGTTCTATAGTGTAGTAGCATACCTGTAGTTGAAAACAATTCATTATATATTTCAAAATATCTAGTAAGATTTTGAGTATTAATGACACAAATAAATGATATATGAGGTGAAGGATATGCCAGTTATTTTGGCTTGATCATTTATACACTGCATATAAGTACTGAAATGACATACTTCATTCCATAAATACATATGTAATTATCATGTGTCAATCAAATTGTTCTCAATTATTTAAAAATGAAATTACTATTAACTATAGTGGTTGACAGATTTGTATTCATACCATGACAGACAACTGGATCAATGGAATGTTACAGATAACACAATATGTTTGGAATACGTACATTAATAATGATCTAATTTAGTTAGTTCCTTGCAATACAGTAATGAAAATGGTTCACATGAAAATGTTATTTTTCTCAATAATAATCCCATGTAAAAATGGAAAAAGTAATGGTCTTGATGAATATTTTCATTATTTTAAACAAGGAAACATTTCATAAACATGAACTAAAATGAATTAACCACAAAAAGAGAGACTGATAAATTGAATCTAAATGAAAATAAGGAAACATTGCCCAACAAAACATACTGTGAAAAGAACATAATAGGGTGTAGTCTACTAATTAGCCATTAAATGTGTTGGAATTTCAGTCTATAATTTGTTTTTCTTTTCTTCTGTGTGTAATGAAGACCTGTACTATTAGTCATTATTTTTGTTTTGGAGCTTCTACTTTAGTTGAACACTTCTGTAGCTTAGAGTAAAATTCCAATATTTTAGACCAGGCTTGGCAAATTAGGCTTTAATCTGCAAGAAAATGAAAGGAAAAAGAAGATTTTGTATTAAGTGTAATAAGTCAGACACAGAAAACAAGTAGCCCATGCTCTCTTTCATATGTGGAAGCTAGAAACGGCCTCCTTAAATGTAATACAGGGATTGATAGAAGTTGAGAAGGGTAGTGTGTGTGTGTGGGTATGTGTGTGTGTGTGTGTGTAGAGAGAGAGAGTAGATTAAAAGAGCTGGTATTTGATCAGCATACTTGATATGTGTGTGTGGAAATACCACCCTGAACTCCACTCATGTACAATTCATACATGTTAATTAAAACTTCAAAAACAAAAAGGGAGTAGTTAATAATTTTTACCTGAACAACAACAAAGGAAAGCTAAAAAAAACTTAACTATTGGAAAAACATGCATATTGATGTGATTTTAGGAGAAAATTCTGTAAGAATAATGTTCCTGACATTTTTTTGGAAGGAAGTTAAAAATAAACTTTGCTCAAGAGACAGTCCATGGATTTATTAAATATTACAGTGAAATAATCCAACACTCATACTCACTGGGTACGCATAAATTCTATCTATAGGTTGTTCTATTTAAAATATCAAAAGCTGTTTATATAGTGGTATCTTTATAGTCGAGAATTATTCTTTTGAAGATGAATTCCTTCAGAAATAGAATTTCACAGCAAGACTAAAAATTGACTTTAAAATATTTGAGTTTTTCTGCCTTATGTTCAATTTCATTACTCCAATGTGTTTTAATTTCTCCCCACTTCACTCGAACTGTAAGTTGCTTTTTATACATTTTTAGGTTTTATTTTCCCACTGTTCCTTGGAGGATTCTTCTCTGCTTAACACCCGAATGATGGATAACCTAAGCGTTCAGTCCTAGACACTGCTTTTCCTACACTTGCTTCCACATAATCTTACTGAAGTCAACAGTTTTATAACATACAAGTATGCTGTTAGTTAACAAATTCATGTCTAAAGCACAAACTCTCTTCTGGCACCCAGATCTATACATTTGACTGTCCATTTGACATCATCTTTCTCTTACAACCTGAGACACTGCAAAGGGCACAGGAGCAAGATGGAACTTTTACACGCACACCACTGCTTCCATCATAACTTCATAGAGCAGTAGCCTGTAGAAATCCATGTCTTAGTCATTTTCTTGTTACTGAGCCAAAATACTCTAAGCACAAAACTTAAAGGAGGATAGATTTATTTTGACACATGTTTTTTAGAAATCTCAGTCCTTTGTTGGTTAGCTCCAGGGCAAAAGCAGCATGGAGGAAAGGCCTGCTAAGGACTTAGTAGCCAGAAAGCAGAAAAACAAGGGAGGAGCCAGGAAAGGAGATTGCTCTTCTAATCACCTATCTCCTCTGACCAGATCTGCCCTCCTAGTCAGCTTTCAAAGCCTTTCCAATGAAGGTATGAGTTTTCCTGTGGCATTCAGCTACAAGCACAACATCTGCCAACCAGATATAATCTGTGGAAATGTCGTCACCAGTTACTTACGTTGTTTTTAATTTTAAAGTTTGATGTTTTCTTTAATTAATCCTTTGCTCTCACTTTTACACAATATTTTCCAACAGAAAGTTCTATTGTTTCTACTTGTTAAGTATACCTGCAACCTATACATTTCTTAATTTTCCTGTCTCAGTATAATTCAATGTTTCTATTTATAGGTTCCAAAACCCACAATGAAAATCCATGGATATGACCATAGTGCAAAAAGTAAAATATTAGGATATGATCTTAGTTAAATGAAGTAGAATTTTACTTTTTAAATTTAAAAAACACTGTTCTGAGAACTTGTCCATTCCTTTGCCTAGACTACCACAGCAATCTGAACTCAATCTGAGAGTTGATTCTTTTACTGTGGTAATTTTCATTTAGCATTTTTACATAGTAGAGCTATGTTTTTTCCTCATCTCTTATTAATGTCGATTTCAACTTTTTGCTCATATTTCTTTAGCCTTTTATTATTGTTCAGGTTGGTACTTAAATACGGCACATGTAGATGCCTAAATTGAAATAAATTCCTTCATTCAAATTAAGGTCTAGGAATTTATTTACTGCAAACCAAACCAAAGAAGAGGGCAGACCTGATACATTATCACACTTCTCCTGTGCTTGTATTGTTGTCTAAGTCAAGAAGGAATACCTGTCACAAATTTGTCATTAATGTACATGGTGCAGTTCTGTACTAAATAAGAGAACCACATATATTGTACGCTGATTTTTTTACAATAGAAATTGTTGTAGGAATTACCTCCCATTTAAAAATGATTCAATTCAGCAGGGGATTTAGCTCAGTGGCAGAAGCACCTGCCTGGCAGGCACGAGGTTGTGAGTTCGATCCCCAGTACCAAAAAAAAAAAAAAAAAAAAAAAAAAGTTGTAAAAATGATTCAATTCAATGTATCTCCCTCCTTGCCTCTCATTCCTCTCCCCCTCTTCTCTCATGATCTACAAGAACATTGCTTCATCAGAGTTAAAAATCAGTCACAGAAATCTGAAACTATACTGCCATTGGGAACAAGCTGTATGCTCATTTCTTGATGGGTTGGGTAGTAGATACAGGGATGTCATTGAGCTAAATTTGTTTCTAAAACTATTGGCTGCCATGTTATCTAAACATAATGTGTACGTGTTGCAGATACTACTTCTTTATAGTTGAATTAAATCTTTTGAATATGGTACAATCAGCATCCATTTAATGAATTGAAAATGTAGTTTTGTTTTCAAAACACACATTTGTCTAGATCCCCATAAATTTCTACCATTGTCTTACCGAATAAAATTGGAAAATGGACAGTAAAACAAATCTAATGATGATGGTTTGAGGCTAATTATTAATTATATGAAGTTACATTTGGCATAAAGAGCTGAAATGATCCTTGTCCCAAGAAGCAGGTAGTATTTCTTATACTTTCTATCAAAATAGGCTCTCAAATATTTTTGATAAAAGAGCAGAGATTTAATCAATATTGTAGTTATTTTCTACACTTAGAATAGAAAGTAAGTGGATAGAAGCTGATTAGGGAACACAAAATATTTTGGTATGCCTTCTAAATCTTCCTCTGTGAATATAGGTTGAAATTTTGTGATTTATGTACTAAATATGTATAGTATAAATCAACATTTTTAATTACTGCAATCCATAGTCTATGAACCTGTCAGTTGTAGGCTTTCAAATACCACTTAAAAGATTAAGTTCTTTGTCTCAATTATAAGAGTTGAATAAGAAATTAGCAGCTGAATACTTAATAATGTAATTTTTAATTTTTTAATTACTCATTTATTATTATGGATTTGGTTGAGTAGTATGTTTCTTTTCCTGAAAATATTTCCAGTTTAAATGAATATGTTTAATCTAAAAAAAAGGGACAACCTTCAAGAAATCCACATGAAAATAAAGTTATACTAATGAAACAAACATTCACATCAAGTATCATTCTATCTTACACACACACACACACATATATATATATGTATTTATTTATCAGAAAATCTTGGTACTTAGTTCTAATTCAGGAAGTTTGATGTGAAGTCCTATCTTAGGTATACTTCTTATCAAAAATTAATGGTTTTTAGAACATGAATGATTTCATCTCAGAGTGATCTCAGGACCATGAATTTTAGTTCCTAGTAATAATGAATCAGATTATTAGTTGGTGGAAGCTTCATTCCATATACCAAGTGAAATTTGGGAACTGTGCTAAATTAGGAAAAAAATTATTTCTTGGCCAACGCTTTTGCTTTACCAAAAAAATTGTTATATTCACATTTTGTATCAAACATAAACAAGAAGCCCAAAAGAAAGGTGAGGTCTTTACCAAAATATTCATGGTTTCTTATTGCTCTCTGCTTCTCATTTTTAACAGTGTATTTCCTAGGTTGTTGTGAAGCTCCATAATTTTATCACTGAATTGTAACTTTGACAACAGTGGCATGTTATTTAAAAAAGAACGATTTCGTAATGTAAGTAACATCAATCTGCTACTCAAATACATTATTACTGGTGACAGAAGTTCTTAAAATTAAATGTCTTGAATTTATGGGAAAGTATGATCTGAAAGTATTTAAATAACATAATTCTGTACTATTATGTCAGTTTCTGCATGTGTGATGGCCGGTTTATTTTCCATTCCTGTGGTGATCATATGCCTGAAACAAAATTCGCTCCAGGATTAGCTTATTTAGGATGAATAGGTCAAGCTGAGTATGGAAGCCAGAACAATGAACATCCTTATCTTGTGTGACACAGCAGGCTACAAATCCTTCTAAAAAATAGGAGGTTAGGGATATTATGTGAGCAGCTTCTCGTAGCCTTAAATCAGAGCTTTTCAAAGCATGGCATAGAGGGAAATTCAAACATGAATCTTATATGTTATACTTTGGCCTTTGAATTTTAAATTAAATCATTAAATTAACCACATTGATTCTTATGGAAAAGAGATGCAAATAAATGAAATATCAAATTTTTTAGTGTTTCAATGCTATAAGAAATAACAAAGCAAGAAATTATATGGAATGATTTTGCTGTTCTTACCAAAATAAATTCCTATGATAAATCATCTTTGAAAACATCTCTTACCACATTAAATGTCTACTTTCCTATTTGATTTATCATATGTAATTCTTAGATGAATGGTAGCCTTTGTAACACTATACACATATTTATACACATATATAATTATATAAATGCATTTCTTAGCAAATATATAATCATCAATGTAAAAGTAGTCAGATTCAGAAGCATCTAATGGATATTTAAATAACAATACATTTTTACTAATAAATTTTGCCACATAAGTAAACAAAATGCCTAATGGATTCTTACAGTTGTTTTTAAATTAATATACAATATATTTGTTTGCTCTGTGAGCATGCCTTAAAAAATGTTCTTTTTAAAACAATGTTTTACATTGCTTGCACTATTTAGAGAAGAGATTTTTGATGAAATGTGTGGTTTTGAGTACATGTGAAACTTACATAATTTCAGCATTTTCTTCCTTTGTGAATCATGCATCAAATAGTAATTTTTTAAAATTTATTTCAGGTAAAATTTTAGCTTTATAAACTCTAGACTATATACTTAAATGAACTGGCATTTTTAAGGTATATATAAAGGATATATATGAAATAATATCGCTTCTCAAATCATACCTTTTCTTTGCTTTTTTCAGAAAAAAAATCTAAAATCTACATCAAAATAAAGAAAGGTATAGCAACAGGTAATCAATAGAGAAAGAAAGATGGAATTAGGGAAACCACTGGAGTAAAATGTAAAAACCTGAGGCTGAAGTTAACCTCTAGCAAGTAGTGGTGAACAGCAAACACTCCAGTCCTTTGACTTCATATTTAAAAGTCAAGGAATGGGACAGGGATTCTATGACTACTGTTAGTCCTAAAATCCTTAGATATGGTAAGTAAAAGAGAAGCATTAGATTTAAAGATGTTAAAAAGACTCCATAAAATAAGTTGATTTCATATTAACCAAAGAGTTGTATAAGATCTGACTAGGGAAAGAGGAGGAAAGGAGTACTGTGTGTCTCATAGGACTGGAATGGACAGAGGAAGAAGTGGAGAGGAGATAGACAGCACAGGGGAGCGGGACCTACTTCCTTGAAAAAAAGTACAATCATTTTAGAGACTAAATACTATGGTTTGAGAGAGTGATGTCATGAAAAGCCTTGAATTTTACACTGATAATCTTGGACTTCAGTTACGGAAAATAAAAAGCTATGGAGCAGCCTGAAGCATGGAAATGACACTGAAATTTGCCTTTATGATTGGCAATTAAGGATGAACTGGAAAGTGGAGATAAGAAAGACTGTCCATCTGGAAGTTATTACATTTTCCAAGTATAAAGGAAGGCAGGCTCAGAGTGTTGGCAGTTAGAAGCAAGGATTAGGGAACATTCAAGTCACTTCATAGAAAACTGAACGCTAAGGAAAACTTACTTTAAAAAGTTCTATCCTGATATTTGACATGGTTCGCTGCCTAGAATTATGTTATTGAAGCCAGTGCAGGGTATAAAGAACTGAAATTTGACCCCTGTGATATTTATGAGTCCATAAATTACTAATTGTGCATCCTTGTATGTTTAATGTATTTCCAGTTGTATCCATAGTCCCTGGTGGATTAGGGAAGCCAGTGAATTTAGTGTTTTGAGCCCAAATTTCATTGTCCATAACAAGATATTAATAATAACTAATTTTCAGAAGGATATACAATCACACTACATACTCAAATAAGAGAAACGATAGTTCTATGTGAAACGAAAAAATATAGATGCAAATTTCAAACTCTTTTTTGGTTAAGCATTGAATTGTGTGAATATTTTAAGCATTTGTTACATAAACATTACATGTGCATGTCTGCATTTCATGGCAGCTAAATTTATTTGCCATGTATCACAGAGAAGGTGCTGAGGCATGTAGAATTTAAATACCTTCCTAATGTCATATAGTGTGTTAATAACAAACTTTATGTTCAATTTGTGTGGATCCAATTAGTTGTCTACTGTTCACTAATTATGATTCAGCAGTATTTTGCTACATGGTATTTTTATGTTTATGTCAAATATTTTTGTAGTATGAAGGAGGGAGTTCTAAAAAGAATACAGGGAGATGATAAGATGCTCTGCTGGCATTCATAGTGTAGTAAGCAGGAGAGAAAATGCTATGAGAAGTAGAGAGAGGAAAGGAAGAGAGACATATATCTGAGTTGAGCAGAATATGTGATGCCTTACTTTGGTTTACTCTGACATAATTGCAGATAAATATAAGGATGTTATACTGAATTTGATATCAATCTAAATCTAAAGGATTTATATTTTATTTTTATATATGTCTGAGATTTTAATATAATTCACAAAAAAATAGAAATGACATGGTTTTAGTCCAAACTGTGCTAGTAAGTGTGTAAATGGAGGAATTATTTTACAACTGTTTAGAAGCCAGGCTGAACAATTGAAAAGCATTAACAATAACTTACTGGTGTCTAAAATGAGTTTATAGGTATACAGAAATAAAAGCAAACAAAGGTAATAAAGAAATGATTAGGAAATGAGAGAATAATTACATACAAGAAGAGGTATGTTTTATAAATTCAGAATCTAGACTATATAAGACACAATATCAAGGTTGTGTAATGTCGATGCATGGGGACAAAAATGCGAATTTCACCCTTTGTTCGTGAAGGAAAAGGGGTAAAGAGGTGAAAAATTTTGGACATGTGTCTCCCTGAAATCAGAAACCTAAGACAACACTGACTTAAGATAGTTTATGTCTTTAATTCCACTCGTCCTTTCCTGAAAATTGGATTTGGTGCTTACAAATAGTGTTTTTACTTTCATTCCCTATATATATTCTAAAAGATTAAACCGCCATTAAATAAAGTAAAAAGGAAATGAACATATTACACCTAGCTCCCTTTGGGTCCTTGTTCTAAGGTGACACAGAAGGTTGGGACAAAACGTCAAGCAATGGGGAACTAGCAGGTGTGGTTTACTAGAAAAACAAAATGGAAAGCTCCCCCTGATGGGAGCGGTTCTTCCACGGAAGTTCAAGTTCGGGACTTCTATGCACTTTTTGGTGTAGGAGAACCCAGAGACACAATTGCTGTTTGCTTTTGCAGGGCTTTTGATGTGTGAAAAAAAGGCTGGGTTTTTTGTTGTTGTTCAGTGCATTCCAACCTTATCGGTGCTTCTTCTAGCTTATTCAGGGACTTGCTTTTGACCTTTGTGTTCTAATTTTCCAAGGCTTATCTTTAGCTCACTTAGGTCCTGACCTTCAGTTCAGTTAGTTTTCTCCATCTATTCAGGTCCTTTTATACTAATCTGTGTATCAATCCTTTTATATCTAGGCCTCAATATCCTCTACTTTTACCCTGATATAGTAACATGAAAACATTAATCAACTGAAATATAACATTTATTCTAATTTCTTTTCTGTCAGTTTCATAAATTTCATCATCCAAGTGTGATTACATTTTTGAAAAAGTCAATTAAAAGTAATAAAAAGTTTATATTACTTCAAAGAAAACAAGCCAGAATTCATGACACACACCTATAATCCCAGGCTAGGAGACTGAGGCAGGTTGATCATCAACAGTTTGATGCCAGACTGGATGACACAGTGAATCAAGCCCAACCTGGAACACATAGTAAGATCTTTTTTTTCAAAAAGACAGACAAATGAACAAAAATACAAGCATTGGTGATACTTGTGATTTCAATCATAGTCAAATCTACAAAAAAAAAACCTACACTAGATATTTTAGTAGGAATAGGAAGAAAGAAAAAATAAATTCTCTTAGGCAACAGCTGGGGGACTGGCCATTATCTGTCCTTAGTGAACAGAGACAATTTCAAAAATCACCAACAGGGCTCTAATTAAGCAAGATGAAAACAAGATCGCTTGGTAACAACAAAAATGATTGTTATGCCTCCCTCTTAGGGACATAAATGGCTGCTAGTTCTATCTGCTTTTTCAGTTTTGCAGTCTATTTCGTGTTCATTACATGGTTAAGATAATCAGATATATTTTCAAAGTTTATTTGATGGAATTCATTCCTGAGTCAAACAACTCAAAAAACCTTACATCCTTGCATTTCTGTCTCATCACAGAAGCCCAAATACTTTAATGAACCAATACTATCTTCACCTTTCTGAGATACTTCATGCTTCCCTTGATGTGTGTTCTCGCTGACTGCAGCATATAATTAACCCAAGGATGAATACAGGTGTGTTCCTGGTGGTTGTTTCCTGGTAGAAATCAACAGAAAGCTTTTTAAAAATGGTGACAATGTAATCGAAATTAGTGAGACAGGCTTAGAATTCTACTAACTAATAACTGTGGTCCTAAAATGGAGTGAGGAAGCCCAAAAAGGAGTCTGCTCAGTAGGATCCTCCAGGGATCTTACAAAACATTTGCCAGTTTCTGTAGGCTGTCTAGGACCTCCGCAGAGCATGATCAGACAGACCTTGGACTCAAGGGTGAATGGGTCCTGCATGGACACTGAGTGAACACTGCATAAAACCTCCCAAAATATGTAATCTCCAACAGGATAGAGATTATATTTCTTACACTAGGATCCATGCTTCCTTCTCAATTCTTCAGAAATTCCTGAACAAAAAACCCTTGTGGGTATCCTGCTCACACCCTCCACCCTCATTCCAGCAGCATTGATATATGACCTCCAAATATCACATAAGGGGAATAGTATAACTCCCAACTGCTAAATGTCTAATATGCTAAGTTCTTGTTCCTCAAAATCAAAGAATAAATTCGAAGTAACAACAGAGATTAAGAGTAGAAAATACTTATGGAAAGGGGAGAGATACAGTTCCTGAGAGGCAGAAGGGGCCCTGAGTGGGTTGCTGAGGACTCCACTTCTCAGGAGTTTTATAGAGCACAACAACATGGGTACAACAGGGCCTCTAGCTATGATCAACCAATGAGATTATAAGTATAGCCGCTTAGGTAATATTAATCCAATGGGGAAGTAAGTCACGTAGCAAGCATATACAGAAAGAACAAAGAACTTTTGAAGAAGGAATGAGTCCAAAGGTCTTAGTCACCCACTGAAGTTACTAATGTCTATCTAGACTTTATTAGACCAGGTGTTAATGCTTATTTTAGGCCTGATCATTTCATCTTTATCTTGAGGCCTGGTCTCCATCAGATGCACCTCCAGCCACACTCCTAATGAGTTTTCATCTTGCACTGAGTCTCTTGAGGGCCCAGTCCTATCTACTTATAATGCTTCCACGTAATTTAGCTTTCTATAATAGCATGAGCTTTTTTTGCTTTATGTGTTTTGTTTCCTTGATCTTATCTTTTATTTTCTTGCTTCACAATTTAAATAAATTTGCTTGTTGCATCTTACCTCCTCCATCCATGGGTTCAGTTTGTCTCCATAGGACATGACTTCAATGTTCTAGTAACAATAAGATTTCTACCACTCTAGCAATAGTAAGTAGATACCATAACTTTTAGAACTGGAGGAACATAAGAGATGAATTTATCAAGATATGAGCTTCATGGAGACTGAGAACATTAAAGTTCAGACTCCTACAGAAAGAGGAACAAATGAAAAAGAAGTTGTTTAGTAGAAATAGAGACCATTGAAAGACTCAAGTACTGTGTGAGCATATGCCATGATTCATGGAGGAAGCCCAGAAATATTTAGATACCTAAACCTGATGGTAGGGAAAATTTTCTCTAAGGGAAGATGAGTACCATTCAAAATTGCTAGATGCTTTCAAAGATAAAATTCAATAAATAACTAAAAATATACAGTAAAACCCTGGATTGTGAGTAATTTTTTCTTCAAGTGTTTTGCAAGATGAGCAAGCATTTCTAATAAATGAGCAATATCTTGCAATGCAAGTAGTACCTGATGCCAACATCATATGATCAAAATTAAGCCACTAATTTTTCCTTCTCCCTGTCTCTCTCTCTCTCTCTCTGTCTCTCTCTCTCTCTCCATCTCTCTCTCTCTCTCTCTCTCTCCCTTTCTCTCTCCTTCTCTCTCTCGCCCCTTCTCTCCCTCTCTCTGTCTTTTGTTGCAGAATGGTGAGTTATTGTCTCCCAAAAGCGAGAAGTTCTTAGAAGATCTCAACTACAGAGGAGGAGGAGAAAAAGGTGGAGGAAGTCCTCAATTTACATGATATTAAGGAGAGGTATAAAATGCTAGAAGCAGTGCAAAAGTATGTAGAAAAACACCACCCAAACAAGATTGTAGCAGTGGGAATGATGAAACTGTTTAAGGACAATGCAATGTCACATTTTCATGAAATCCTCAAAATGAGGTAAGTGTCTGTTATGGTTTATACATTGTGCCAACTTGTGAAGTCTAGAAGCTTAACTAAGTAACTCAGCAGCTCTACATTCTTGGGTGTAGAGAACAAGTAGTTACATTCCTAGGTTATTGTTCACTGTGTCAATTTTAGGTCAGAAGTTTAACTAAGTGATTCAGCAGAGGGCCAGGGTCCATAGTTTGTAACATCCTCAGCCTGTGCAAGAGGAGGGCAGGCAGATGGTATGAGTGCTGCCCCCACCCCAGGGGAGCAGCCTGCACTACTATAAAAGGCAGATGAGGAGGGACTGATTGCTGCTTCTTTGGAGGAACTCCAGTCTTCACCATCAGCTTGGATATCGTCTCCTGGCTTCTGGCACAGACTGTTTGGCTTCCTTCAGCCTTTGTCATAGACTCTTCAGCCTTCAGTCACAGATTCTTCAGTGTTCCCTCATAGACCCATTGGCCTCCTGATACAGACTTGAGGACACTGCAGTAAGCTCCAGCCCTTGGGCTGAACCTTTCACCCTGCAGCTTGCAGACACCCTCTTCACCCCCTTTATCCAACTTTGTGGCTGACCATTGTAAGTCACTCTTGTAATTTCTTATACAGTTGTATATCTTGTGTTATACCTGTTTCTCTAGTAAACCCTGACTGATGCAGTGTCATTGGTTACATTCTTTGTTAAAGTTACACAAACAACAAAAGATTCCATTGAGCCAATAGCATTGACTCCATTAGTGCTAATTAAAGTCATTCCACACAGTAATTCTGCTCTTTCATCTCCTTCACACTAGCCATGAAGATTTTCAAAGACAAGTGCATGTTAATCTGTTTACTTTTCTTTATATTTTCTTTGGTTGTATATTACAGTATTAAAATCATTTTTATGTGAATATTTTTGTATTGTGGAACAAATTCTCTGAGTTTCCATTATTTCTTATGGGGAAATTTACTTTGATATACAACTGCTTTGGATTACATACATTTTTTTTCTAGAATGAATAATGCTTACCAACCAAGGTTTTACACTAATTACAAATACTAAGAAGTAGCATTCTAAAAGCAAAACCATACAAAAAATGCAAATCCTGGTAGCCTAGATATTAGAATTAACTAGATTGGATTTGAAAATAACTGATAGATGTATCTTAGAGAGAGCAAAAAACATATTGAAATAATTTATATCCTGACAAATACTAAGGATGAAGAATGCCTGGAATGAGAAAATCTTTGTCAAGATCAAGCTTCAACACTGTTAACAAAGTAAACTCATCAATCAGAGTATAAAGTGCCATGGTGAGGGGAAGTCTTTATCTTTCTTAGGAATAGAGAGACTCACTTCACAGAGGTAGTGTGACACAGTGAATGGCAAGGGTAAACTGGATGCTAAAAGATGATTCAACATCTGACAAAGATAAACTAAGACTTGGGGACAATGTTGGTTATAAATTATGCTAAATAAGGAAAAACAGCCATGGACATCTGTGTGCTATCCTGATGCTATCAGCTTTTAATGTTGTTACAAGCTCTCCTGGCACTTACAGATGGGCTGTGCTTTCTTCCTGTTAAACATAAACATTTTCACAGAAAAGCCACAATGGACAAGGATATTCTGTGATCATGATAAATCAAATAAAAAACAAGACCACTTCATCATAATCCAGATTGAATGCAGACAAAAAGAATATTGTTAAAATAACACAACTGAACCAAAACACCCATGTTATGGCTAATATAAATGATGGCTACTTAAAAATGTATGATCTTATCTCATTTCCCTCATTTTTTGAAGAATTATTAAAAGAATGAAGCATAGAATCATTTCTGTTTCCTGTCCACATCTAATTCAAAACAAAGCCTTGCTTTATTCCATCTTTTGCAAAATCACATAATGCTGCCCAATCTTGAAATATGTTTTTATAACCTCCTTTTACCGGACAATGCTCCCTTCCCCATGGCATATCCCTTGCTCACATGAGCCAATAATCCCAACTTCGTTTCGATCATAAGTGAGTTCCTCATGTTCTTAGCCTGTAGGATATTGACACAAGTATTGAAAGTCATAGCCTCATGGAATATTTATCCAGAGTATCTTAACGTTACGTTCAGTTTAAAATTTTTTTATAGCAAGTGCAGTGTTTTACTTGTATTCCAGTGGTGATATTCAGTGAAAACACTTGAAAGATGGCCTGGGCTCATGACCATAAGTAACTGTGTGCTGCCACATATAGATAGTCCCAAAAGGCCGGTGAGCAATAGAAACAGACAAGATGTGAAGCAGAGCAACAACACCCTTAGCAGTTACTTACTGAGGTGTGATTGAAAATGTTTTAGCTCTGATGATCTTGGTTGCACAATGTGGAACTTGTCTTGTCAAGGCATGGGTAGACCAAAGAATTAGAACTAAAAGATGCCTACTAGTCTCCATTTTTGCATCTTGTCTTAAGTGGAAATCAACAGATTACTTTTTTTGTTTCTCATAGTTTTAACATTAAGAAAAGAAACAAAAGCACATCAAAAAAGGAGGAGAATTCTCTTTAAACCCTATTGTTTCTATGTTCCAATTTATTTACCCACAGCATTTAATATGATGCAATCATGGTCAATACCAGAGACAATCTTGTTCTTGAACTACAGTTTTCAGCACCTCTTTAACAGTTGGGATATGTATTGAGGTGGAGATATAGAGTACTTGGTGGTAGTTATCCTTTTCTCTAGCATAATCTCATTAATATTAGATGTGTAAGTAATTTGAAAATAACAATGTCAAGATTCCACCTAAGATTAAACAAGGTATGATCTCTACTGAAGAGATATAGCCACATCTTTTATAATAGTTTCCTTGGGAGGGAAGCTGTTTGACAGTGATAACTCAATGTGTTGAAATTAATGATCAGAGTTTATATCTTCCTTGAAGTAAAAGATTAGAGAAATATTGTTTTCAGGAATTCTTCTTTTCCTTAGATTGGCCATTTCACAATCACTAATATTTCATAAACTATGCATGACCAGAGCATTAGGCATCTCCTAGAAGAGATCTGCAATTTCACCACTCCTGAAATGTTCAACACATTATCTCCATTTAATCCATTCAAAAGTCATGTCAAATTCAAAGCCCAATATTTTTCTATTCTATATGGTATTAGTGTTCTCTTAATTACAATACAATCAAAATCCCAAGCCCAGGATCACAATGAATATTAAATAAATATAATAGCATGAAATGTACTAGATTTGTTTCCAATTTAAAGGCAAAAATAAATGTTTAATACACTCAATAAAATGTCAGCAAGAAAGGCAAAGTATGTACATTCAAAAATTATTTTCTCCACAAAACAATGATATATTGGCAAAAATTATCAGAATCAATTTCTGTAACTCTGAAAATTAAATGAAGACTTGTAAAATTTCAGAAAAATATGTATATGAGAAAAGATACTTTCCTTTTCATAGCGAGAGCTAGGTTTTGAAGTTTTAATACAGCCAATCTTCGCAGCTCTGTGGCAGTGTATAAAACAGCACATCATAATCAAGAGTTAAGTCAGCAACATGCTAGTCACCAAGGGTAGCAAAGATACTTTCAGGAGACATTTTCAAAAAATTCTTATTTTACCTGTGTAGTAGTTCCCTGGAAGAAAACCGCCCCCCCAAAAGACAGTTTCTATATGATTTGACTCTGCACTGACCCAATACAAAAATAAATATGAGTAAATACATAACACAGAAAATACAGATACATTTACAAGACAGTAAAAAATATATTTTCCTACCTGCTTATTTTTTTCTCCTATCAGGTTTTCTTAAAAAATGTACATCCCATAATCATAAGCTAATATGGATGGAGAGACAACATATAAAGATATAATTTGTATGAAACAGAGAGAACAAAGAGAGGACTTATGCTGTCATTACTAAAATATCTGAAAGATTGAAAGAAAAGATAAAACCAAAACAAAACACAGTCTTGCTTTAGGTGTGCTGTGATGTGTGTCAATCCCCTATAAATGAAGTGTTGTCAACCATTAATGAGGCTAAAGCACTTTCGGGAAAAAACTATCAAGGGGTTAGTTAGGTCATCATGTTTCTGCAACTTACAAAGAAAAATACTCTTAAGATATAATCTTCCACTTCAAAATGTGGCAACCAAAACCAATTTTAGTAGTTTCATGAAATTGTGATTGTGATACCTGCTGTATACCAGCTTTCCTTGAGGCTGGCTTCATCTTCAAAGTGTCATTTCTGCATTTGTAAAACTTGCTCTATTTTGATTTAATGTTCCAGCATCCGAACACTAAATTATGTGGATTCAGTCTACTGACACAGGTTCTAATTTTTTAATATAAAAACATGCAAAATTCTATCTGTGTTGGGTATTGTGAAGTCTCAATTCTTTGCTTTTTAGAATTTAACACTTCTTTCTCCAAGTAGGAGATTTATATAGATCCTTTCCCTTCTTTTTCTTTTAAAAATACATTCTAAGGCTATTGTTATACACTGATTAGGAATAAATATGTTGACTGAAACAATTTTCTCTTAAACACTTCCTTTTTCTCATCTAAACGTGCAAAGTGGTTATTAATCTTTGTTATTCCAGTGGGTGAACAATGTTCCATCTTGTTTTTATACTTTTGTCCTAAAACAGGCACTAAGTTTCTTTTGCACAAAAGCCATACCATCACTTAAGGTTGAAAAACAGTGCAATATGAACAGAGAATTTGTGTGATAAGTTCCAGAATTATTTTTATCTCCATGCAATTCAGCTGTTTTCCTATTCAGTGAGATATTATACATGTCCTTCAGTATTTATATAGTTTAATGGTCATGATGAGCCTCCCTTTTCTTTACTGGTGAGATTATTTTCAAAAACATGTGAATATGAAAGGAATTTACCTGTTAAATCCTATCCAAACTCATGTCAAAACCAGCAGCAAACTTCAAAGTTAGAAACATAAATAAAAGTTAAAAATATCAAACTTCATTTGAGTGTTTTAATTATTTCTCATGACATTTCAGACTCTCACAATTGTGGCCTGATAAATTTTGTATTACTCAATGTAGTCTCCAAGTTTCACAATGGTGTTGAAAAATGAGAGATGTGAGAAATGTTAGCACCTCAAGCTCACTTCCAGAATCTACAATTATACAGTGTACTGGAGAACTTCATTCCTTAAGCAGAGTTATAGTTTTTCTAATAAATAATCAATGTTACTGAGGCATGAAAAATCAAATTGCTGTTAATTGGCTGCAGGGATTTTTTTAATTGTTCACTTGCAGCATTAAAGTCTTATCATTTTCTATTGTAAGAGGTACTGGACCTTTTCATGATTACAAAATGGAATCATAGGCCCACAAATCAGAGGTTAACCCCACTAAATGTATGTATAATGCTTGGTACCTCTGGACTATACATTTGTGATTATTAATACATATATGTTCTGAATGACTTATTTAAGAAAGTGTTCTGGCACTTTATTAAAATTGGTGAAATTTGGAATTTATTAACAAGTTTTCACTCAAAAGGTGAAAAATCATAAATAGTTTTCTAATTCTGACCATTGTTCATGATTGTTAACTTACCTGGATTAATTCATGCCTAGCAGATCAGTGAAGCATACATCTGTGTATGCCTGACTATGTCACTGTAGCATTAACTTAAGAAGTCTGCTTCTTAGACTTTCCCACTCAGGCACTGTTTTCCTGGTCTGATATGGAATCACCATGAAGCAAACAACATTTTTTTCACAAGACCTTTCTTCATGATGTCTCCTTTTTGGGGCCAGCTAACTACAGATTGAGCCCTCTGACTCTGTAATTCAATTAAACTTCTATTCCTTTAAATTGTGGGTGTTATGTATTTATTTCTTAGTAAATTCTCATAAAGAAATTTGGTACCAGAGTAATGACCTCATTGCTGTGACTGCGCCTGACAATATGACTCAGAGTCTTTTGGAATTGGTTTTTAAGAAGAGTTGGGAAAATTTTGAAGATGTGGGTTACAGAAAAGCTACCTTGGTATAAACAGAACAAGGTAAGCAATTCGGATCAGAATTCAGAAGACCAGAATGATGAGTGGAATGTGGTTAATAAGGTGTTTCACACTGAAATAAGAACACTAATGGAAATTAGAGTAGAGGCCACACATGTTACCATCTTGCAAAAAAAAATTGTCTACATTTTTACCTTCCCCTTAGACTTTACAGGAGGTTGAGGTTAAGGCTATGGGCTAATTAATCTGGTAGAGGAAATTTTATGGCAGCCCAATGTCTAGGGTACGGCACATCCTTAACCAGATTTAAAATGAACATCAAGAGAAAAAGAGAATGATTGAAAAGCTTAAACTTTGGCCAAGAAGAATCATGTGTAAGGGTGAATGCAAAAGATGTGTGATTAGTACAAGATTAGCTCTGTTAAAAAGAAACAAAGTACTTTGAATTAGACAAGGAGAATGATGTCTTCAGGTCGTTTCAGTCGTTTCAGGCATTTCAGGAATCAGCAAGACTCCAGCCTTCTGAGATTCATAGAAACAAAAGTGTCCTCTTTTCTGTTGATTGAAAAGATTCTGCTCTCCTGCTACAGAGACATCTAGGGAAAGGCTCCCTAGGGTTGCACATGGAAACAAATGTGCCAATGCTTTCAAGTCAGTGGATTATGCACTAAACCCTTGGAAAACATAAGCCTAACCAACATCTTCTCTTTTATGTCGTGAATTTTGATCATTTTTTCCTAGTAATGGGAAAGCTGACCAATAACACTAATCATAGAAATTATTGACTCCTACATTTGTTGTAAAAACTTTCTCCATTTGTTGAAACATAGAATATTAGAGATAATAACAAAATGAAAATGTTAAGGGCCTTCTTATGAATTAAAGAAAACATAAGTAGGAAAAAATGGCACTGTCTTCTAAATTCTGTGAAACTCAACTTAGTTGTTTTTTTTTTTTTTTTTTTTTTTTTTGAGTCTTTTTGAGACAGAGTCTCATTATGCAGTTCAGGCTGACTTTGAGCTCATTTTGTAGCCCAGGCTTGTCTTAAACTCACAACAATCCTCCTACCTCAGCCTCCTGAGTGCTAGGATTACAGGTGTGTACCATCACACCCACCTCTTTTTTATTTTAATTTTCTTTAGTCTAAGGTAGAGTAATAAAAGCACCACTACACAGTGCATATTTACATTATTAAACTATTCTCTATTTCTTGTTGTTTGGAAAGATATACTTCTGTGTAGTGAGAAGGTGACTAAGATCTAATGAACACAAAGGTGAAAATGATAATAGTATTCTTTTCAGATTTTTTCGTTAATTGAATAAAAAGTATCGAGTCCCTACTAGCTCCCTAATTCTGCAAGAAGCATCAGGGAGGCAAATGTAATTAGAACATTGATTATATCTTTTCGCACACTGGTTGCTTGCAGCTTAGTGCAGAAATGAATCCATAATGTAATGCAATAAATGCACTCTAAACTTATCCCGCACAGAACAAATGAAGCTTTTCCAATTTGTTTTCATATAACGCTTACAAAGATTAGAGCATTAAATTTTATGTTGGTACTTTTTCTTACCCAGTATGCCTGAAACCACACCAAATCACAAATATCATTGGCTATAGCATAATATTTTCTTAATAATATTTTGATTCCTTAAAATTTCTTTATACATCTTCATCACTCATATATTAACTTTATTCTAGCCTTGTATCTTACTCTTTCTCTTCTTCAATTTCCAGTTTCAAATTAAAAACAAATGTTTTTAATAAAATTTTGTTCCTTTCTTATGTTAACATTTATAAATTTCTTCTTGTGATAACCTTACTATTATTTTGGATGATTATATTACTCTGAATATAATGTAAAATATTAAAACAATCAAAATCTCTAACCTTCAGTTTGGATGATGATCTATCAATCAGTGCCTACAAGGGCTTGCAGGGCTGGGGCAAAGTTCCTTAAAAGCCCACACATGCTCTGAATAAGATTTAATGCAGGACATAGAAATTTACAAAATTGGCT
This sequence comes from Dasyprocta punctata, assembly GCA_004363535.1. Taxonomy (NCBI): domain Eukaryota; kingdom Metazoa; phylum Chordata; class Mammalia; order Rodentia; family Dasyproctidae; genus Dasyprocta; species Dasyprocta punctata. The sequence goes on along the minus strand of RJWM01019712.1, from coordinate 923 downwards.
TACAATGGCCACCCACAGAGTCAAATGTAGAAGACTGCAAGACATTTGTCCAGTGCTAGAGATCTGAAGGATCCAGCCAAAGACCTGGAGCCCATGGCAGTGTCCTGTACCAGTTCACATCAGGAGGCCAAAGGATCTGCGATGGAACACCAAGGTGTGTGCTTCAGGAGGCAGAAGGGTTGGTGCTAGAAGCTTAACAGTCTGTGCTCAAAAGCCAAAAGGCCAGTGCTGAAAGCTGAAGAATCTGTGCCAAAAGCCAGGATAGGAGGCCAAAAGCATAGGAGAGAACTGGAGCTACACCAAAGAGGACAGCCAAAGCTCCTCTGAGGAAAATCAGCCACACTGATGCTCTTCCAAGGAAAATCAGCTGAGATCTTTCCCTCTTGCTCTCCTTTTTATTCTGTTCCAACAACAATGCCCTTTAAAGTAGGTCTTCAATGCCCAGGACCATACTGACTCAATTCAGATTGCTGTTCCCACTTGAGCTGACAATTAGTTAACCACCACAGAGGACAATTAGAAACATAGGCAAATTGCATGTCTTCATTTGAAATTACCCTTTACTTCCTTAAGTTTGTTCGATTCCAAGGATTGCACTCTGTCTATTTAAGCCTTTCAGAAGATCCTTTGTTTTTCAACATTCAAGATGTTTAGCTCCAAATCTCTCCAAAAGTTCTTTACCAACTTTTCTCAGCTAAATTTCTACTTTTGGTAATCATGAAATCATTCAGTGAGATGAATGGAGTGTTACTTCAGTCCATTTCTTTCTCAAAGGAAGAAGAAAATCTAATGAGTTCTTTAAAAAGTTCTATTAAACTTTCAATACAAAAAAAAATCTTTTGAAAAATGTTCTGGAATATGTTGTCAGAATTTTTGACAGAATGATATAATCATGTTTAACAAGCTCTAAACCTCAAGGAGGT
>RJWM01019711.1:0-38504 GCA_004363535.1 Dasyprocta punctata | reverse complement strand
GATGCGCAAATTGCAACCATTGTCAAGCTTCTATCTTCCGGCTTTGTAAACCTGCAATGTTGTGTATTTACGCTAGTTGTTTGCTTGTCTCCTTTGCTTGTTGTTTTTACTATATATGTCGTTTTTTTGTCGTTGTTGTTGTAGTTTTTGTTTGTTTTGTTTTTCTTCGCTCAAATAAAATAAAAAAAATAAAAATAAATAAAAATAAATAAATAAAAAATAAAAAAAAATAAAAAAAGAAAAAAAAGAAAAATATGCCCATAACTTATTATTTCTTGAAATAGCATATTTCAAGCATTATAATCTCATTTATACAAAATTCCAGACCTGTTGAATACATGTATATAGGCATGGTGGAGCATCTGAAAATGTGTTTGCCAAAATATTAATGTAATTATAGGGGATTCATTTTCTTTGAAAAATCTTTGGAATTAATCTTTCATTGTTTAATATTTTTGTATCATATTTTTAATTGAAAACTACAACAGTATGGATTTTGGAGTAAGATTTCAGTTGACAACACAGCTTGTATTGGCAAGTGTTTTAATTTCTCTAACCTTCAAATTCCCTACTTATAAATAATACCCAATTCATAGATCTGCTTTGAGAAATAAATTAAATAATATCTATAAAGCGGTATTAACGTAGTATTCAGTGAATTAGTTCGACAAATGATGAATTTGTTTGCCTAGAAAAACTGTTCACATATCCTAGCCAAATTTTCAGATGAAAACTTTTGATAAAACTTTTTAAGAAACTATCCTTTTTAAGAAACTATCCATTTTAAGAAACTATCCATAAAAACTTGTAACTTTCTCATATACTTACTGCCCACAAAGGCCAAGGCCAGGAGTCACCACCCCAGTGGGGCTCATATCACATGTGGACACGGGAAAAGAGGAGCTTATTGCACCTGCTTCTAACAGAGTCCAGGAAGCCAGGACAGCTCAAGAACATTCTGGCATGCCTCTGGCTCACTTGTTTCAGTGTGCTGTGCATTACAGCTGAGCAATCTGTGCTCCTGTATGCTGTAAGTCACCTAAAACACCCATATTATGAGTATGCCAAATAATGAAATTTCCAGAGTATGCAAATTTAGCAATTTTAACAAGCACTAGCAGAACCCATTCCGTAGTAATCCAATGCAGCGTTAGAAGACAACATAACCATAAAAGAGAGAAATTCAGACAGTGCATAAATGGATTAAGAGCAGTTGCAGAGCTAAGCTGCTCTCTTTCCTTAGTCAAAAACTCTCATTAAAATAAATGAGCCTGCTCATTTGAGAGGGAAAAGGAGGTTTGGGGCATCGAGTTGGAAGAGCAGTTCAATTTCTGCTCATCAAAAGGGAGCAGAAATTCTTATAACACCCACAGCTGCAGATAGATTCAACCCATTTCTTCATGTTAATGCTCTTATTAAATGTCTTCTGTCCATCTGTGTTTAAGCTCATCTTTTCCATTCTGAAACATGGTTTCACTTTTCATGTATGAAGTAATTAAATTTGTTTATCTTTGGCTAAGGCCAAACTAAGTTGAAAACAGAGGAAAAAAAAAAAAGATTTCCGTCATTGCTTCGTTTTCAATGAGCGAATTTAAAATTCTTCTCATACCCCAAACATTCTAGCTGTCTGTTGCTGCTCACTTCTTTCCAATTCCAAAGCTTCCAGTTCTGTTCACATTATTTGGTGCACTGTGGAGCCCCACATTAGATGTGCTTGCAATGTAAGAACATGTGGAAAAATTATGTGTTTTTGTCATACCCTATTAAACGGTATTCAAAACACAATGCCCCAGAAACTAAATTGATTGTAGGTTTTATAACCCTTTTCAAGCTAATAGAAACAATTCAGGACCATGAAAGAAAGCACAGCTAGTACAGCTGTGGGAATCTTAGAATGCTCAGCTCAGCAGTCTTGTCCTGGCTTTGGTAGTTAACATTCAGTTGGATTCCATTCTTCTGAGTCTTCGACAGATCACTCCAGATTAATGGTTACAAAGTTTTCCACATTTCTTGTAAAAATCAAGTTTCTTTCGACAGATGCCGAATTGTATTGGAGGCTGGAAAATGTCAACAGGTATCAAGATTGTTCCAAGCTACTAAGATGTTATAACATGCATAATATTTTTATGCTTCTTTTATGTACCCAACCCCAGAGATATGATCAAAGTTCCAAAATTGCGAAGCATAAACACTGTTTTGAATTTTCCCTCCATTTCATACTGGCATGATTCTTCCAATATGGGTATAAGGAATTACTTAGGCTGCCAGCCTATGACTCAAGTGAAATGGAATCACAGGACCCTTTAATGTTTAGAAAATAAGATGGAGCTGGTTCTTTCTGGGTTGACCAGTAACCTCAATCTCTGAGCAGCCTGGCAAGGCAACACCTTGATCCCATCACCTATTACAAGTGATCATTCACTCAGTCATTACCTGCACTTCATGCTGCTCCATCAGAAAAACATCTGTGAACATTATTTGACAAATTGATCGCTAAATGAGCCATTAGCTGAAGGGGCTTTTGGATTGCCTCTAGGAAGCTAGAGTGGCTGCAGAAGGAAAATGCTTACAGATGCAAAGCAGCGATTAGAATGGGAAAAAGAACTCTGTGTCCATGTGCCTGGGAGGCTGAAGGGGGCTTGTGTGGGAAAGGGAGTGGAGAGGTGGCAATAAACCATGTCCTGCAAGAAAATCCACCTTCTCTACAGGAAGCTGTTTATTAGAAGCAGTAGTGAAACTGCTTAATTCCCTCAGTGCCTCTAGGGAGAAATGTAAGCCTTTGTGAACTGAAGAAGAAAGAAATCTAGCCAGTGGTGTACTTGTCAAGAAGAGAAAGCTAGGAAAACAATGTTAGTCATTTTATCATCCCTGCTTGCCAAGCGGAGACAGGTGTGACGCTTGCTATTGTTCTGACAGGCCGCCAGATACTGCAGTTTAGTAAGCATCCTCTCCACTCCTCCAGTGTGTGGAAAAAAAACAGCTGTCTCCCTGGCTCAGGCTACAAGGGGTTAGCAGGGAAAAGAGATGGAACAGATTCTTCTACGTTAGCATCACTTTCATGGCTTTGTTTGATTCATCACTGGAAACACATGGCCTTCCTGAGAAATGCCTTACACAAGGGCCATTTCCCCACAGTGGCTCCAAAAATAGCCCACAAACAATGCATCAAAACTTAATGGTAAATAAATGCAGAAAGACACCTAGGTTAAATTGTGTCAGATCAATGGGAAGTTAGGCCATACAGTCCTTAAGAAAATGCTTTTTATAAATCCTGTATGTTTCATGTTGCTGACAGATGTTTGTGATTTAAAAAAAAAAAAAACCTTGAAAAAGAAAAGCAGGTTGTTTTGATCCAAAATGATGTGTTGCATGGCATGGAAACTATTTCGGAGCCAAATTCCCTTGAGATGAGAAAGAAAAGCCCACAAGACTCAGAGTGCCAGATGCAGTAGCTGTAAGACTTTCAGACTACACTACAAACTTTCCTTCTGAGTCGAGGTATTAAAAGCTCATGATTACTGACTATTGCACTGCCACTCAGAATACTACCACGACAACTGAAAAGAACCAGAACCAGACATCTGCACTGAATCTAGGGCTCTCTGGATTGAAATTTTGGTGAATACTAATAAAATCTATGCTTCATATATTTACAAGGGAGAAAATGCATCCATTACTCACATTACATGAAACTTGAGAAATGCTGGCTCTTTCCCAAAGGTCCAGATATTTTTCTAATAAAATAAGCAGTGAACTTCAAACAACTCTAAAGTCATGACATAATGGTACAATCACATACATAGTCCCTCAGGCTTACACTGTAACACACTAACCCAGTCCTATAATAATAACATAAGGTGAAGGAATTGAATTACCCACCAAAACAAGCCACTTTCAAGTTAAGAAAAGGGAGTTTTCCATCTGAGGGCCTTTTTTAGGGGCAACAAAGTTTAATCCACTTACTTCCTTCACCAAACCGAGACATTACAATTTGCATGGCTGATAAATACATAGAATATAATTCACATGGATTTTCTCCGCGTTCTATGGCAGAGCTATGGACAAACTGCTGTTCACACAGATGGCTCAGCGAGTTCTTTGCATTTTTGTTTTTCAAGTCAATAAATCACCAAGAGAGATAAGAGGAAAGAGAAGGCATGAAGGATAAAGGATGGGATGAGCAAAATTCTTTTTCTGGGAAATGTTTACTTATTCTTGGTCTCCTTGGAACCCTGAGGAATTCTTTGTTTTCCTGAAGAAATGGAAAGAAAAATCTTTCCACACAATGTCTTCTCAGATGGCATTATCAGAGGATTGGTAAGAAAGCATCAATTATGGAAAAGTAGAAATTGGAGCTGGTGTGGTGGTGCAATCTTAGCACTCTAGGAGGCTGAGGCAGGAGGACGACATGGTCCTAACCAAGGCAAAAGGTGTGGAATTATTTTTTTATAAGTATGTTGAAAAAAAGAACATATGGGATACCTGATTTAAAGTGCTAACAGCAACATATGCCTACATTCCCTCTTCGCATGACACAATCAATAAAACAGTCTCTCTGTCTCTTTCCTGGGCCCCCTCTCTCCATGTTCTCAAGGATTTCCCTGCAGTTTCTCCTCTTTCTCCTACAGCGTTACTTTCTCACACCCTGTACAGAACTGCATCCATCAACCCACAAACATGTCTCGTTTCACCCTCTTTCAAAAATGTACAAGCTTTTATCTTTTATTTTTAGCAGTACATCTTGCAGTACATAACAATTACATTCATTGTGGGGAGCTGGTAGATGTACTTAACACATCTTAGCTTCTTGTCAACTTTTTTACCTTCTACTGGTTTATCCACAACTCCAGTGACTCCACCCTAACCTGCTGCTTCCAAAACTGGTCTAGCTGTAACCCAGTGAATCTTTCTGTGTCTCCATAATCCTCAGCCTTGCCTGGCTACCCTCCCCAGGAAGCCTTCTTCAGTCCACTACCTTAAATATACTGGTTATGTTTATGATACCCAAAGTTTACATCCATTTCAAAGCTTTGTTTTCCAAATTTATATAGGCACAACTGCAAACCGTGCATTTCCACTAGGATATTGAGTAGATTGTTAATTTTAACATTGATTCTTGATTCCTTTATCCCAAATTCTTCTTTTCCCATTTTTCTCCATTTTGGTATCACAGTCCCCAACAGTGCTTAAGCATCCTCATTTCTTTCCTTTGATAGACCCCATGCCCAGGACAACTTTTGCTCCCATGATTTCTATTTTCAGAATAGGTCTTAAATATGCTCCTTTCATTCCATCTCCACTGCTCCCATCTCGGTGCAAACCATCCTGACTCCTGCTCAGAGTGTTTCGAAGGCTCTCTGCCTGGTTTTCCTGTTTTTGCTCTTGCCTCCTATCTACTATCCATATCGCAGACAGAAAGGTCCTTCTAGAATGTAGGTCATAGTGTTACAAACACTAAACCCTTCAGTATTTTCCCATTAACACTTAAATAATATTTTTAATTAGTACATGTTTACAGTACATAATAATTACATTCATCACACTCATTGTATGGAGTTGGTACCTGTACATAGCACATCTTAATTATTTTTATTTCCCCTTCTCTTCTTCTCTCTCTCTTATCCCTCCATTTCCCTTCCAATTTGCAAAGGATCTATCCCTCTGTTTCTTATCTATCTGTTCCTTTTCTCTTTGAATTATTTGTATTTTTGATTTCTCATATAAGAGAAACCATGGCAATATTTAAGCTTGTGTATCTGATTTATTTCACTTAATATTATTGTCCCAAGGTATATCCATCTTTATACAAATCTACCCTTCTTTAGGGCAGACTAGTATTTCATTGTGTATAAATACCACATTTTCCTTAAATAAATTCTTAACTAAGTCAAATAGCCTACATGTCCCTGCATGATCCAGTCCTTGTTTTCTTTTCACCTTCAACCTGTATGACCTCTTCCTTTCATTTGCCATTTCTCAACCACAATGCATTCCTTTCTCTTTGTCACCCACACACATTTCTCTCACTTCTTTCATGCCTGAAATCCCTTCCAAATGGTTTGTCTTTCTCCTAGGTTTTCTGACTTCTTTTTACCTTACATATTCAGGTCAAATGTCACCTACAGAGACCACGTGCATCCATGCATGCCTTGTTTGTTCCCCAAGACTTCTGAAAATTACAACATATTTTCTATAATTTAAATGGATGATATTGTTTACAAGTGAGCAGGATAGAGGCAGAGACCACAGGAGCATGAGTTGGCAGAGCAGTGGCTCTCAACCCTGACTGCACACCAGGGTGAACAGTGATTAAGATTCAGCCAGGCGTACTGAACAAGGTCCTCAGGGGGAGAGCCAAGGAATCGGTGTCAGTAAAGGCCAAGTGAGTCTAATGTCAGGCAGGGCTGCAAACACTGGCTTAGCCCATAGTTCCTTAGTTGCAGCCCTTCCTGATCAGTTACATGGTCTTTGGCTTCCGTGCATTAAAAGTCACCCGGGAAGAACCTCTAAGTATCAGTTCTCATGTCATATCTGAGTACAACCAGTATCTCCAAAGACATTTTCTAAACATGAACATTTTAGAAACTCTTCAAGTAATCATAACATAAAGTCAGGCCTGAGAACCACTGGCCTAAAACATATCCAAATTAGTGAAGGTGCTTTCTGTGTAGTAATTGTTCGGAGATGTTACACTGTGTTTATCCTCTGGGCGCACGTAGACTAGAGAAATAAGAAACAGCCAATCAATGCCTGTGCACTCTAGAGTGGAACCCTTTCTCTCGGCTCTGGAATTGTGTGAGATCCACCACCCGAATGGAGAGCATCCATTTCAGTAAGGTCTTAATGAAAACTACCTCACTGTAAATATCCATGGTTTTGTCACCTGGGCTAGATTTTGTCACCAGGGGCTGCGACCCTCCAAAGAAAGGTCTGTCCTCAGCGGGGTTGACTTCTGCCTGGCTCCCGAGTGATGCCACACATCATATGTTCAAGGCTGTGGGCTGTGCGGCATCATTCTGAACAGATTCTTTATGCCAGAATATGACTTAGGGCGAATGTGTGATTTTACGAGCAGGCCACTGTGGCCTGGTGTGTCACTCTGACCTTTGGAGGACAGCACCTGGGCAGCAATATTCATTCACACAGGTGGTGCATGCCTGGGACTGAGCCCCAATAAAGTATCTAGACCCCACAGCTCAGGTGAGCTCCCGGGCTTGGCAGTACTTCACCTGTGTCACCACCTGTCACTGCTGTCACATGGCTACTGGACTCCATCGAGAGGGCAAACTGGGAAGTTTGTTTTCGGTTTCTCCTGGACTTCATCCATGCACTCTTATCCTGTGCTGATTTTGATCCCATCTTTCACCGTCGTGACCACGGAGGTACACCAGTCTGACCCTGTGAATCCTTCTATGGAATCTGAGCCTGAGGGAGAGATGATCCCCTGACAATGGGAAATAAATGTAACAGCTTGTTTCATCCAAAAGCTAGTCATTTATCTGGTTAATCTTTGCTTAGAAAATATTCACAGAAACAGTTATGTGGAAAGATTAGTTTCTCAGTAGCTTGGAAGAAGGGAAGGCAGGAGGGCGGGAGGGGAAAAAAAAAGAAAGGAAGAAAGGAAGAAAGAGACAGAGAAAACCTACCTCACTTAAATCATCATGAAGTAGAAATAAATGTAATACATATGTGTGGGCATGCGTGTGTGTGTGAGCTGTGATACTAAGGACTGAACCCAGCACCTTCACACTGAGTTACATCCTCACATCCCTCTCAATCCTTTTTTTTTTTTTTTTTTTTTTTTTGGCGATAGGAATGCTCAAAGTCACTAAGTTGCCCAGGTTGGGCTCAGACTTCTGATTCTCCTGCCTTGGGCTTCCGGAGTGCTGAGATAACAAGTGTGTGCCGCCATGCCCAGTTTGCATACCTCTTTTTTAAACTGATCCACCTGCCTATTACTGTGCCTTAGTCATACTTCTATGCCTATACTCTTATACTTAATTCCTTAAAATGAATATTTTGTCTATATCAAGGATACATACTGCTATATTGGTAAAGCAATATAGGCAAACTGATTGGGATTCCAAGCTTTTTTTTTTTTTTTTTTTTATCAAATAGTGTTATTTACAACATGATTTTCATTGGAAACATGCATTCTATCACAGACCAGGATAAAGGAAAATGATAGATCACAGGACTCCTATCTCCATGAAATTCAAAACTACCCACTCAAAACCAATAACTTCTAGACACCCCACCCCCATCAATGAAGTACTGCCTCTCTGTAGTGGGTCACGGAGACACCAACAAGGGAGTCTGCGGACCGTCACCGTCTAACTTACCCCACAACAGAGATATCAGTGAGCAGAAAAAGAACTAATTCTCTATGTCTTTCTTTTTTTTAACCCCTCCAAAACTTACTGATTTTTCCCAGTTTCAGGCAAGCATGAATTAATCACTTTCAAATATTTAAAACTCAGATTTATATTGAGAAAAACTCAAACTAAACTTCATTTCAAAATACATGCTACCTACAAATTCACCCTGAAGACTTTTCTTAATTCATATCATGGCAAAAAATCAGAGCATGTGTAAAGCTCTTTAAAACCAGTGAAATGCCATTTCCTGAAGTTTTGCTTTCATCCCACTCAAGAATCACCACTTGAGACCACCTAAGAGTTTATATCCTAGACAACTGAAACTATTTTTCACATCCCTACTTAAGAAATGTTTATTAAGCAACATACAGTGGTGCATACCTATAATACCAGCATTCTGGAAGCTAGGGCAGGAGGACCTCAAGTTTGAAACCAGTCCCAGTGACTTTGGCCCTGTCTCAAAAGGAAAAAAAAAAAAAAAGACTAGAGATGTAGCATAGTGTAAAGGCTCTATAATGCAAGTGGAAGAGGGAAAGGGAAGGGGGAGGGAAAGAGGAAGAAAGGAAGGAAGGAAGGAAGGAAGGAAGGAAGGAAGGATGGAAAGAGGAAAGGAGGGAAGGAGGCAGGGAGGGGGAAAGAAGGAAGGAAAGAAAGAAAGAAAGAAAGAAAGAAAGAAAGAAAGAAAGAAAGAAAGAAAGAAAGAAAGATCATTATCTGTTAGCCTCTGATGGAAGCAATGATTGGATTGCAAGCCAAGAAGAAAAGTGGCCATGAGAAGATGAGACACTCCAAAAGAAAAGAAAACTCCTCATTTTAGCACCTTCAGAAAGAACCAACCCTGCAGCCCCTCAACTGTAGCCCAGCCACATTGATTTCAGGCTAGATTTTCAGAAAATTTAAAGTGGTATAAGCTGCTCAGTTTGTGGCAATTTGTTACTGCAAAAATAGAAATCTAACATGCCATATTTATGGACTGCAGTTTCTTTTCTATGAAAAGAAGCAAAATATTCTGTTGGGAGCATTTTTCTAAATACATAGATTAACTTCATTCAAAAGCTATTTTATACAAGCCTTCCTTTCTGAGGGCTTATCTTAAATTAGAGGTAAAATATCAGGAAGGAAAAAATAGCATTTGGTAAATTTTTAAAATTACAACTTATCTGAAAGGTATTTGCCATAGCTAAAGATAGTCTTTGTGGGGAAAATGGTCTTTAAATAGAGAAAATAATGATCTGAGTTTCAGATTCCTGCATTATGGTTTATTACATATTATGTCTGGGTTATATTAAATTCCTGGAAATCAGGGTTTATAATGGAATGGCTGACAGACCCTTAACTTTAATAGCCTTTCCAAGTACTGCAATAGTGAGCATTACTTTTTAATGTCATAAAATGATGGTTAAAACACTACAGAATTTTCTCAAGACAGATAAGCAGGTGTTCAAGAGACCAGAACTGTTTAAACTTCATTGATTTATGGTCTATCTCATATTGAAGGCCAAAAGTTTTATTGAATTCCCACAGTAGATAATCCAAATTTAATTTTCCAAAATGGTAGGACTATTTCAGGATTCCCCACATGTATTAATTTCTTCATTTTAACAGTTGTGCTTCGGTATTTTTAGTTGCTAGGCATAATGAAACAGAACCCATGTACAAAAGTGCAAGTTATTCTGTTCTCTTTGCATTGGATGACATTTTGAGGTACACTGTATATAATAAAACCTAATGCATAGTTACTAAATCATATAATCTAGGAACACAAGTCTCAACCAGTCACTTAATATATAACTATATTAACTATATTTCTGCCACTCTTGAGAATTGTGAATATGATGTAGCTTCTTAGTCCAGTGAGACACACTGTATCATAACCCCTTCCCTCTCCTATAACTTTTCAACTCACCCCCTGCTCAGTATCTCTAATCACTATGCTGCCCAACTGGAAGTAAAGTGGCAATCAGAAAAACCTAAGTAAACTATCAAATATTTTATGTGATTTGTTGGCATTTTCTGTTACTTTACCTATAAGTCACTACTCTTGTAACTGTAGGACCTAACCCTAGTGATTTAATGGAACTGATATTTACTGCAGAATAAAATAAAAATACCATCAGCTCTCCAAACCATGTAAGAGAGAAAACTAAAAGCAAAATGCTATTTTTTATACTTCAGCAGAACATAATTTAGTTTAGAAAGCAAAAGGAAAGAATATTCCAGCTTGGCTGGTCACAGAGATCATCTGTGAAAAGGTCTGAGTGAGGCTATTCCATCTACACACCATAACGCTTTCACACCAGAAAGGCAAGAAGTGTATGTGCAGGCAAATCTTCCCAAAGTAGAGGCAAGAATTCACAGGATCTCGTAGCAGGTTTCTATAACTCGGTAGTTGTAACTGCGGTTCTAGGTTAACCGCAGAGTTGTCTCATAGGTAAGATCAAGAATCACTTTGTGCCATATTATTGTCAACCAAAGGCAGTGTCCCTAAAAGAACAAATTAACTCTTATACCCAGATCAGTAGGTTAATGTTTTGTTTGGCTGTGAAGACATTCTTAACTGATACATAAAAAAGCACATATTTATGGAACATCACGCGGTGTCTGATAGCTATTATTTAGACATGTGGACACCAGACCATCTAATATCCTAACTTATCTTTAGTGTTGGCTATAATAGCAACAAACTCCTCTTGAAACAGGAATGCCATGCGTGAGTCAGCCGGTTTATGAATAGACACACAGCTTACAGCACATCCAACCCTTTACTTTCCTCTCTACATTCTCAGACTATCCCTAAATCCCAGAAAATAAAAGAATGTTGGAACCATACCAACAATAAAATAGCAATACAATAATCAAAAAGTGTGGTGGTACACACCTTTAATTCCAGCTACTAGGGAGGCTGAGGTAAGGGGATCATATGTTCAAGGCTAGCCTGGACAACTTAAGGAGACCTAATCTCAATATTAAAAGTAAAAAGTAAGCAAGCCGGGCATGGTGGCACACACCTTTAATCCCAGCACTCAGGAGGCTGAGGTAGGAGGAGCGTTGTGAGTTCAAGGCTGGCTTGGGCTACAACACCAGCGCAAGGCTGACCTGAGCTACATGGTGCAACCCTGCCTCAAAAAACTAGGGCCGGGAGTTTGGCTCAATGGCTTAAGCACCTGTCTGGCAGGTGCGAGGATCGTGAGTTCAATCCCCAGTGCCACAAAATAAATAAATAAATAAATAAATAAATAAATAAATAAATAAATGATTTTAAAAAATAAAATGAAAGTAAAAAGTAATGAGGACATAGCCCTGACTTCAAGAGAGAGAGAGACAGAGAGAGAGAGAAACAGAGAAAGGAGACAAAAACAGACAGAGACAAAGAGACAGCGACAGAGACTCAGTTTAATCAACATGTGAACAAAATAAAAAAAAATTACCAAAAATGTCCTTTTAAAAATAATTACCAATTTAAAATTCTTTGAAAATAATGTACTCATGCAACTTACACAGTCAAGTTGTACTTGGTACTCTTTTGACAAAATTGTTGATTTTATCAAATTCTATCTGCTTCGTTGAAATTTCTCATAGTGCATTCATTCAATTCAAAACACCAAGCAACTGAATTGAAAGAGAAACTTTAGTTTTTTGAATAAATAAGAAAAACTGCACAAAACTGTGAGTTGCTTTTCAGAGCCACAAAATGTAAAACTGAGAGTTTATACACAGTATTATTTTCATTATTTGTCAGACAGTATTTTTGGTGTGTTTAAAAGCATCATTCATTCAGGAGTGAATCAAATTGGACTTCCTTCCCATAAAAATTGTCAGTTATTTGAACAAATTTAACTAAGCTTATTTTCTTGTTGCTTTATCCAAGTAAGCAGTATGCTTATGAAGCACAGTGAAAAGACTGGAGATAAAGGAAGCCGAATTTCTAACCTTCTGATTTCTCATCTGTTATTGTGAAGTCTGCAAGAGGACAAATATCATTTTGCCACACAAAAGTATTCTTTGTGACATGACTTGAGTTATAACATTTCCCCACCCTTCTCTTCTCCAGGTAGTTTCAATATAAAACTTACCTAAAATTATCCTATGGGTTCAAAATTGTGTTTTAATATTTATTTGGAATAGAGAGTTTTGTAACTTAATGAACTTCACAGAATGCCTTTCCTCTGAAGTGGGACTGGCTTTCACTATCTTGGTTTTTATTTCTTTAAACTTGGAATTATTAAGATGGGGAGAGGGGCTGGCTTACCTTTTCATTTTGAAACTATATGGGAAGAAATAATGTATAACAAATTTTAGAATTTTCTTAATTCAAAGAAGTACATAATAATGCAATAATTCTAGAATTAAATACTAAGACATGCATATGTTTTTATAGTTTCTAATTATAATGATTTTCCCAGATCATCTATATCAATAAAAGTTCACTTTAATGTCAAGTATGTGATAAAGATGAGTTTTCTTCTTCAGTAAAGGTACCCTTACCAATATTTTGAAGAGAGAGGAAGAAAGAAGTATAAATGCAGATATGAAAGAAAGAGAATGCTATAAGCTGTAGCTGCCATTTGAATCAGTTGGTGAAGAAAGACTACTGTGTGACTAAGTAAGTTTGTGGTCGTTATTGTAGTTAGGAAGCTAGCATAACAGCCTCTTAGCGTTTGAAGTATAGGCTCCATTATCCAGGTAGAAGAGATTTTTAAGGAGACATATTACTCTGCATAATGAAACAGCACAGCATTTGGAGTTCCTACCAGTGCTCTGAGAAGGGGAGGAAAGACGGGGAGAAGAATGAAAAGAAACCCCGCGCCTGGCATCCACGTGGAGCAGAGGGCCGCTGGTGTGAAGGGGCTGCACCTAAACTTTCCAGAACTGAGCTACAACGGAAACGCCTCTCCTCTAGCCCCTGAACTCTGTCCTTTTCAGGTGGGGACACAGAGCAAGCAGCCTGGAGCTGAAGTGGCTCCGTGGAGAGGGCAGAAGAAAGGCTCCCTGGACGCACAACCTCGGCCCCGCTCTGCGAGCGCGGAGCTCTCCAGCCTCTGCCCCGTGCTCCTGCATCACGGCCACCTCGGCTCGCGGAGCCCGGATTCCCCCGGCTGGGTCGCTGCGTCCACTGCCGAAGCAGATGGGGGTCCACTGACCTCCAGGCCCCAGGCCCCTGTGTCTATTTGGATCTTCAGGGTCGCTCAGACCACAATCCCTCTTTACCTCTTCCTAACCTTGCCGGGTCCCTGCGTCTGCTTTAGCTGCCAGGACCCACGTAGATTTAAGAGGCACGAGAACACCTTCTTCTGACGCCCAGTCATGGAACAATCTTCCGGTTGATTCATTATCACCTCCCGAATGCCCTGGAAAGCTGAGCGGGCAGAGCCACGGCTGCTGCTGCCTGCGCCTCCCGCTCTGCCTCCTCTGCTGGGCGGCCAACCCGCGGGAATGCGAGAAGCCGGGACTTTCGCCACCCCGCTAGGCACAGGAGTTTGTGAGGTCCCGCCTGCCGGGCCTGCCTCCGACGCACTGGACAGGCCGTTGAAGGAATCCGGAAAGTTCCTACCTCTCAAAGCCCTCTGCATTTCAAGTCTGACACTTTGCTTTGGCCCCAAGTATCTTGTAGTCCTCCAGTATACCATCTTTTTTCTCCTCTTTGCATTTTTACTATAAAAATCCTGACCTAACCTCCAGTGCGAATGGATAAATAACTCAAACTAATCAGAGAAGCCACGTGTATGGAGTTGCAAAGAGTAGAGAACATTAATATATTCAAATACATTACTTCCTTACACTAAGATACTCCCCTGAGAATCTAGCATCTGTTCCTCAGCTTCACTGTGCGTGGCTGGGAGTGTAGCTATGCAACAGGAACCAGTGGGAAGCTCCTCCGCTGAAATTTTTCTTGTGCCTCATACTATCCAGTTTTAATATTTTTATTTGAAGCTTTGTACTGTAAGGAATTAGTGAGGTACCTGTGCCCAAACTTTGGGGGAAAAAGTATCTCTGCCCAATGGTGTCACTTCCCAGGAAAAACAGGCACTGGCAAACAACCTTTGTGCCTGGGAACGTAGTAGATCAATGTTTCCTAAGAGACACCCGTCAGTGCGGGCTGCAGGGTGGGTATACAGGCCAAATAGAGCCAGGAGGGCCCCTTCCTGAGAACAGGGGAGCAAAATCCTGACCTCAGGAACACTGAGGGGATCCATCTCAGATACACTACTCTGGTATCCAGGTTGATCAGAGTCTGTGCTTGTGTGGACAGGGCATAGCCTACTCTTGCTTTCCAGCTAGAGAGAGCTCGAAGCACCTCACTTGAAATCTCCTCTGCCCTCAGCATCGCTCCATCCTGTTTTCACTATAGTCAATTTTTTTTATGACTTGTCCTCAGCTGTGCATGCCATCTTCAATAAATGTTTATTAAAGGAATGAATAAATGAATAACTACTGAGTTTAATTCACTAAAATCCATTCATGATTCTCCATTCTCATGACCTAGGTATCCCATAAAGAAAATTAATTTTCCTTTAAAAGCATTTCTTTACTACTGGAAAATTTGTTTCCCTATTCAAAATGAAAATTTCTACATAATTGATAATATGCATATTTTAAATCGTGTTATTATATTTTCATGTTATTACTTAAATTATATATATTTATGTACTCTTTTCCTCAAATAATTCATGTGCTCAAAAATATACAATTCTGGGCTGGGAATATAACTCAGTGACATAAGCATCTGCCTGGCAAGCACAAGGTCCTGGGTGTGAGTCCAGGTACCAAAAATATATATATATAAAATTCTACTAAGGGAAAAAATCCACCTAATTTTTTAAAGGTTGAGATAACTAAAATGGCTGTGCCTTACAAATTACAAAATGCTGCGTCAGAGATTGCCATTTTGTTTTGTGATGAAATTATTCTTCAGTGCTTACTGCGTGGTTTCATAAGAAATCACTATTCCGCTATAATCTGCCAATCCCTGCACGTACATTGTTATAATTCTCTTCCCTTTCTCTGTCTCTTTCTGTCTCTCTGTCTCTGTCTCTGTCTCTCTCTCTCTTCTCTCTTTTGAGGTTCATAATTGATATTTGAAATTTCCCTAGGACCTTAACATAGTCCACCAATGACAAAGGTGAGTTTGGGGAAAGGAGGGCTGTTAGTAATATTCTAGGATGAAACAGACGTTTTCAAACTTAAACACAATTGAAGATTATTTGCTACATTTTCTGGCAAACTGTCAAATTATCAGGGTCATGATAGAGATAAGCTTATGCAATCATTTTTCACAGAAAAGTGGTTCAGCTGCTTCAAACTACTCTGACAAAAGATTTTTAGACTTTGCATCTCTAAATAATACATGCCCAGGTAATTTTTTTTTAATCTGCTGGTTATACTAATCATTTCTTTATTTGCTAGTTTGGAGAGTCATAACTGTGTGTGATATCTAATAGCTATTACAAACTGTCAGGATAGCTGGCAGTAACTTTAATGTGATTTAGATGCCTTGAAATCTCTTGACATATAAAAACTATCAGTTCATCCAACTCCGACATCATTAAGTAAGACTGTTCTTTTTATCAGCAAAATCACCTGGTGCCTTCCAACCTCTGCCCTCCTAACTTCTACATAAAGTAATCTTTAAAATGTGTAAATTATTCTAAATGGTAATATGAAAAAATAATGAGAAGAGTAACAAGGCTCTTCTGCTCTGCCATGCACATGAACCTATCATTGAATTACGTGTGGTGTCTTTCTCACCTCCTTGAGCATCTATAAATGAAGCTTCCTCGTCTTCAGAGTGAAAAACCCAGCCCAGAACAGTGACATTTGATCAGTAGATGGGTCAGTAATAAAAAAGAAACAAGAAAAAAAGAAAGAGGAATCTAGGACTTTAACTATAATAACTAAATAAGCTAAAGACGAAAATGGAATCACCTGAAAGTAAGAATACTTACTCAGTAACGTCTGCTGTTTAAAATTTGAGCTGAATCATATATATTGCTGTAATTTCCTCAGTATTTGGCCTAAAAGACTTATTAGGAAATTTGGAGATAGCACTTGGTATTCCTAACATGTTCTGGAAGCTCTATGTTATTTCTCTATATTCCCAGTTCCTATCTGGAAGCAACCCAGAATCTAACAATTAAACAAGTTTGGCTAACAATGATTCACATTCTCAATGTGTATTACTCAGTGAGAATAGGAGAATAATAACTTGGTGTATTGGGTGAGAAACAAAAGGAAGAGCTATTTTTTCACAATGACTATAAAACAGCTTTCCATCAATAGTACGTTTAGTTCTTCATAAAACAAATGCGTTGTTTCTTTGCTTTTGTAAACAGATATGTCTTTAAACATGCAAGAAGAACCACACAGAGTAACTGGGAATCAGTCATGTCAACATTTTACTTTGCTTATTTCCAAACCACGGGCTGGAATTCAGCTAATCTAAACTTCACTGACTGTTACTATAACAGCTGGCAACATGAATTTTTTAAAAAGGATTCCAAGAGTAATGAAAATGAAAATATAGCACATGACATTGATCTAAGTTTTGACAGACGTTTTTGGTCAGCATAACATATGAGCTCAGAAATGAAGCTCCAGCCATGTACCTTTCGGAAAAGACTTCCTCTATAAATAAAGTTGTTATAGAAAATGACTAGCAGCATCATACCCTAAGCCTCTTGGCCAATAATAAATTGAACATTAATGGAAACTGACTATTTCTTACATGTCCCTGTGAAGTAACAGACTAAACATTCAAGGCATCTGGAATTACTTGCACAGCTACGTGCTGTCACGCAGTTTATCAGCCCAGGACCTATTTGATGTGGCTGTTACTCTTAAAAGCCCCAGTAATTCTGCCTTGGAACTAAAATTCCATGTTGAGTAGCAATAGTGTTTGTTGATCATCAAGACAGGTGAAAAGAGAAGAGGATTGAAAAAAATGGCTTATCCTGCTCAAATAATATGCACAGAAGAGAATAGGACTGATGAATTATTTTTAAACTGTGTCTAGCCCCCAGGTCAGTATTGATTGAAGAATCCAGCAGCAGAGAAGGGAGTCATGACTGCATTCCAAGCTGAAGAGGCAGTTATCCACTCAATGCCTTGTTAACTGGTAAGATCAGTCTTTTAAATTTAGAACAAATAATAATAAAAGTCACGAGCATGTTATGGGACCGCAAAAGAAAATGCTATTTCCATTCCCTCCCTCCAACAAACTTAAAAAGAAAAAAAGAATAGCCTTCCCACCCTTCATGTTGAAAGGCAATTTGATGCGAAATGTTTTCTCCTAAGTGACGGAATGTGCAGTCATGCACCAGCAACTCGGTGCTGAATACCAACTTGCCTGTTCTGGATGAAACCGCTTTGGGGATGGGCAGAGCACACAGCTAGAAAAAGAGGCCCTTCAATACATGAAGGGAGGCTGTGCACTCTATTTCAGAAGATGGAGGTTTATCTTCCAATGGAGAGCTTTGATGTTATTCATATGCTAACAATATCACCATTTCCTCACAGCTCTCAATGCACAGGGAATAAAAGACATCATTTGCTGACATGGGGCTCAGCGCTTGCTGTCCTGCATACTGATCCAATCCACATTCAGGCTCACAGCTAAGCCACCATATAACCTTTAAATTGTTCTTTTAACACTTTAAAATTCCGGTCAAAATAATTTACCATTTTATAGAATAAAATGATGAAACAAAGAGCTCTAACTCTATTTTCCCTCTGCTCCTACGACGTAGCTGCAGTGCCCCGGGGGCCCCTTTCATCTCATCTGAGTGCGGGCGTATGATGGGATTGTTAACATAGCTGGCCACCAGATGAAGCGAATTATCTAAACTGCCAAGGTTCCCACTTTCTTTCCAATTTAAACATCAATTTAACACAGAAACTGAAGGGTATTATGAAAGCTTTAATAGGAACCATTTCAGACATGAGAAAAAAATACTGGAAGGTTTTTTTCTAACAGCCAAACAAATCTACAATTTTTAAATCAGAAGATGAGTCAGGAAAAATGAACGTACCACTGGAGTGCACACAGTGCATACTTCAACCGACAGCCTTGGAAGAGGGTTTTAGTCCTAAATAAACATGTCCTCTTCTCAACAGGGGAGGAGTTTAGTAAAGAAAACAACCTGGATGAGTTTGTTAGTTCGTTAACTAAATACAAATGATCATCAACTAAGAAGAGACATTTATCTAAAATATTTCAGGGTGTGCATCATTAATGTGGATGATCTGGAATGTTTTTAATAGTCTTGCTTGGATTGTTAAGATCCTTTTCATTATATAACTTTGCTTTTCTCATGGAAATGTTTTTTCCACTTGGATCTCTAGCTTGTAACAGAATGTGCAAGCATATGTCCTGCATATCTCTTTGAAAATGAGACACTTCATAGCTCATTCATAACAATAAAAACTCATGCTTTCTTACACAAAATAGAGCACTTACTAGTATATTACACTCCAATTAAAACATATGGATTTGAACCAAATGAATGTGAATTAACAGGAATAATCTTTTTTATGCATTCACATTATAAACAGTATTAATATACAAAGCAATAACATTCACAAATATTAAATAACAAAATAACCATATTTACAATTACTAAAATGTGCCTTTATCAAAATATGAGGCCCAAAAATTTGAAATAAGATTTGAAGTTTTATTTAACTGATACTTAAAAACATACAAGTTAAATACATATGATTTTGCTATCAAAAATTATTTCTGAAAGTTAGCATAATTACAAAATTTTCTCTGGAAAGTAGTTTTCCTTATTGTCAATTAATTTTTTATAGAAAAACAAAAAGAAGGAAGGAAGGAGCAAATAAAGGAAGGAAAGAGGGGAAGGAGGGAGGGAGGAAAGAAAAGTAGAAAGAAAAAAGCAATGGGGAGGAAAAGAAATGAAACTAGGCATTTATTATATGGAGTTGCTTCAGCTATTTCCTTTTTACAGGCATAATTCTGGGAAGTACAAGACTATGAAATACATATGCATTAATTATAGAGCTCATAAACGGCATTATACAAAGTAAAAGATATAACACCAAGTAAGGATTATATTATTGTTCCCATATGGAATGTATGGGGAATATTATTGACAAGTCCAGAGCAGCCATATGTAATATTCAATTGCACTTCCAAATATAAAATACAAATGCAATATGTAAAACACTTACAACTTATAACAGGTTGCATGCCAAGTGATCAAGCAATTTACTGAAGATAAGTACTTAAGAAATAAATGCTACTACAAATACCATATGCACTCATTAACGATTTCATTTTGACATTGCTGATATTCATCCTGTTGATCTCATGTTAAAAACAAATTTTCAGAAAATTTTCTGGTCCATGGCACTTTGTCGTAAATTAACAAAAAATTATAGAACTATCTTGCCAAAATGAATATTAGAGACCATGTAGTCTTATTCTGAAGTAGAAAAATTGCATTTCAGAAATATTAACTTGCTCACTCAGAATCACCAAGCCCCCATGGCAGAACTGTAGATCTCCTGACTTTCAGAGTAGACCCAAGATGTTACATTTCTACCCTTCATAGGCTCCTCACTGTCCAGCATAATAATCATCTACAGAAACTGTCAACTCTGACAGTGCAACTATGCTGCTTCATTCCCAGGGCGATTTCATGGACCATGACTCACACTTCTCTTGGATTTGATGGGGAATAGAAGGAGATGTTGACCTTGATAGAAAAACAGACATGGCTCCATGAAAGTCAGAATCCAGCCAAAAAAAGTATTTAATGCGGAATGAGGCTTCACAGAGAGTGCCTTTGAAGAAGGTGCTTTACTTTCCATTCAGTGTCCTGTAAGCAGCACATTGCATATGTGCCAGTGCCTCCTTCCACCAGCCATCAGCCATAACTGAGAGGCAAAGGGAAAAAACCCAGAAGTGAAAATCAAGTTGTGGCTCTCACTGTATGCTTCAACTTTACATAACTTTCACTTCCCTTTCCATCATAAAAAGAAAAGCCTCTCAAATTCTGTCAACCTGGAAAAGTGTCAAATCATTCAAGAGAATGGCCAGATATATACCTAAAAGTATTAATGTAAAGAAAAGCTGGACTATCACTTGACATATATATCTCCCCCACAAAAAAAAATTGGGAGCTTTCAAAATTACTGAAATGTCAAGTGTATTGGGTAATACTATGTACCCCCAAGTCTTCATACTTCTGATGGGGCTGAGTCTAGTCCTTGTGTTTAGTTTGTTGTCTAGCACTGGGATTAGCACACGCCCATGGGTGGAGCTGACATACAGTGTAAGGGAAGGCGGGTCTTCTGCTTTCTCTCTCTCTCTCTCTCTCTCTCTCTCTCTCTCTCTCTCTCTCTCTCTCTCGCCAGCACACCTTGTGGCTTGCAGCCACCATGAATGGTAGCCCTGCCACCCCATACTGACTTGGAGCCAACTAATGGACTGAAACTCCCAAGAAACTGTAAGAATAAACCTTTCCGTCCCTAATTTTGGGCGTCAGGTATTTTGTCTCGGCAATGAGCGAAAAGTAACTAAGACATCAAGGTTAAACAAGCAGCCAAAAACATTCTGTCACAACTAGCATTACATGAAGAATTGTACCTGTCCCAAATTGAACAATCATGATAAACTGGGCATGGTGGCACATGCCTATAATTCCAACATTCAGGTGGCTGAGGCAGGAGGATTGCAAGGAGTTCAAGGGCAGCCTGGGCTACATAGTGAAACCCTGTCACAAAAAAAAAAAAAAAAAAAGAGGAAGAAAAAACAGAAACAGAAAAGCACAACTTCAAGCTGGCTGGGAGCCGATTTCAAGTCTGTAGGAGACTCTTGGAGTGCTGCAGACTTGGGTCCCAGCCTCACAGCCAGAAAGCAGAAGCAGCCTGAAATTCAGTGGAGCTAAAGGTTCAGGCTTGCTGGAATTATTCACCACCCCACTTTAATTCTACTTCAGGCTTGCTGAAATCAGTCTGCCTGGATCTGGGCTCTGTCTGCCACTTCTATCTACCAGTGACAGCAAGCATACACTCTGCAGGGAACTTTTTTCCTTTTTCTTTCTTGCTTTGTTTTTTTTTTAACTCTCTTTTTCTTTATTGTTTTTGTTTTTATATGGTGTGAACATTCTCTGTATTATTTTTGCTGTTATTGTTTTGTTCCATTCTTATTTCTGTTTCTTCTTTCCTTCTTTACTCCTTGTCTTCTTCACCAGCTTTCTAAAACTGCATAATTTTCCTTCCTTCTCTGGCATTGCTTCTAATTCTAATCTCTTTCTCTTCTTCTATTTTTCTATTTTTTCCCTAATCTCTTTTACATTTTCTCCCCTGAGTGTAAAACCACCTTACAGAGGGGATATTTACTGTATACAAATTTCTGGTGTGTTTTAGCTTTTGTTATATAACCATAAATCTCATTCATATAGTTAAAGGTGTTAAATTACTTGTTACCACAGATTGTTATTTTGTAGGGTGTGTCTGATGCTATTGTTATTACTGATTGTACTACCTTACCAAAAATAGCTATTGTGGTCAGGATTTGCAAGGGAATAGATTTAAAACAGGGTACAAAATTATTTTTTAATATTCACTAAAAAAGTCAAATGTAGAAGAGTGCAAGAGATCTGTCCATGCACTAGAGACTCAAAGAATCAAGCTAAGGGCTTGCATCCCATGGCAATATCATACATGAGGCCAGTTGGAGGCCCAGAGCCTATGACAATGTCTCATACAAGTCTCTTTCAAGGATATGTGCTGGGAGAGCCCAAAGGTCAGTGGTGAAAGTTAGGAAGTCTGTGCAAGCAGAATGAAAGATCTGTGGAGCGCGCTGAGAGATCTGCCCTGGAGGCAGAAGCAATACTCAAGGAAAAGACCAGACTCCCCCAAATAGAACTTCAGCCATCCTCAGTGACAGTGAGGACCCAAGTTCTTCCAACAATGAGAACTTCTGAGTTCACATCAGGAAAACCAGTGTGACAAGTTCCTCTAGGAAAACCAATGGTATATCATTTTCCCCTCTAGGTCTCCTTTTATGCTGCTAGCAACAATCCTCAAGTGGGCCTTCCACACCCAGAAACACACTGATTCAGTTCAGCTAGGTATGGCAAGCTGAACATTAGTTAATCTACTATAGTAGCATAATTGTTCTGATCAGTTGTTTCTCTTTGTATGCCAAGACTGAGATTGTTAGAGGATCTTAAACAGTAATATAGGCCAGACCCAAAGAACCAGAGGCTAAGCCAAATAGGCAGCATCTTCTAATCCCCAATAAATTGAAGAGGTAAGATCCTGCAACAGAATCAAAACTCAAGAACCAGCTACACTTGGAAGACATCTCTGAGAAGTAGTCATTTCTTGAGAGTTCTCAATACTAACAATAAAGGTCCCTAACATAAGCAACTTATAAGCATCAATGCAGAAATTAAACTAAAAAAAAGAAAGAAAGAAAATAAAAATAGACCAAGAAATAGAAAAGGGGAAGCAAGTTGCAACCTCAGACTTCCAGCTTGCCAAATACAAACCCAAGGGGGAATGAGGTGGAACAATCTCAAAACGACCCACCTGGACTCTGAAGTGGTAACAGAATAAGTAATAAAGTAGATTAATCAGGTGCTAGAAAAAAATCAAATCAATAATTTCTCAGATAACTACAAAGATCATACTAATAAAGGCAATACTAAATCTAGAGTAGATACAGATTTTAAAAAATAGAAAAGCTTAGGAGAATTATGAAAACACTACTCAACATAGGAAAGAAATGGAATCCATGAAACAGATTCAATCAAATATCCAGGAGAATAAAATTTCTATTAAAAGAATATGCAGCAGAATGGTCCAACTTGAAGACAGAACATCAGATCTAGAAGACATAATTGTAGTTAGCAATCATGAAAGGAAAGAATTCTTTAAAATATCAAGGGACTGGGGCCAGGGATTTAGCTCAGTGGTGTAAGTGTCTGCCTGGCAAGCATGAGGTCGTGAGTTCAATCCCTGGTACCAAATACAAAAATAAAATAAAATAAAATATCAGGGGACCAACAAATAAATGAATCCAACAGGTGCTAGATGATGTAAAGCAAAATAATGTAAGATTGACTGGAGTTAATGACAAAGCAGGAGACAACACAAGTGATATAAAACATCTATTCACAGAAGTAATGGCAGAAAACTTCCCAAGTATGGAAAAAGAATATGACACACAGATAAGTGATGCATATTGAACTCCAGATAGCCAATATAAAAAAAATTACACCAAAGCATATAATAGTCAAGATTCCAGAAATTCAAAACAAGAATATTAAAATCTGTTATAGAAAACAAACAAACCAAGGAAAACCAATCAAAATCACAGCAGATACTCAACACAAACTCTAAAGTCAAGAAGATTCTGGAGTGAAGTATTTCAAGTTCTAAAAAGAATAATCTTCAACCCAGACTGAGCAACCCCATAAAACTGTCTTTCAAAATTCATTGAGAAATAAGCTATTCCATGTCAAAGAGAACCTGAAAATATTTAGGACCACCAAACCAGCACTGCAAAGTGTTTGGAAGGACATTCTTGAAAGAGATAATGACAGCTATAACTCCATGAACTCCAAAAGAATGAACCAAACAGGCAAGGTAAGACATTAAACAGAGAACAAACAAATGGAACCAACAACAGGAAAATGACAGGACAAGGATAAGTCAGCACATATCATTTATATCCATCAGTGTAAATGGTCTCAATTCACTAACCCAAAGAAACAGACTGACAGAATGGATCAAGAAACAAGATCTGGCCCATAACTTCTCCACCACTGGGGAAACCTTTGTAAGCCATGTGGAAGGAGGGAAATGCCACCCATTGTCTCTCTGCCATCATGGGAACCTCAGCCAGAAGGAACGCATGTGCCTGGCCAATTCCCCTACAACACAGGATGAGCAGTCAATATGGGAAGTACACAGGACTCAGCAACTGGCTGGTACAGATGAACCCAGGGTAAATCCACTCTAACAAGGAAAAACACTTGGCATAAAACCCCTAATTTATTATTGGATTTGTTATATAACTATAGATTTTGATCCTATGGTCTAGATTAGTTGCCATAGTCAATTTCTAAATTGTGCTTGATGCTCTCATTATTGCTAACTATACTAGTGTACCTAGGATGTCATCTCTGTTATAATTAGTTCTCTCTTGTGTGGCAATATTGGGAAGCTCTAGGGTAATAACCTCATCACAGCCCTACACCAAAAGACTGGGGACTGAGCCAAACAGAAACCAACATTCCACTCTCATTTCATTGAGACAATACGATCTTGGGGTAGACACAAACCAAGAATCTCCTACACAATGAAGATATCTCTGAAGAACAGACTTTACAAACAGAGGCCTTGATACCACTGATATTACTAGTCACCAACAACTCACAAAGATCATCAGAGAAAACAAAATAAAAATTTTTTCAAATACAAAATATCAAGACAAAGAAGCAAAATTAAATCTCAGACCTCCATCCCATCCAGAACAAGTCCAGGAGACATTTACATAGAAAAATTTGGAAGAAACAGACCTGAAATTTCTGAAATGATAGCAAATAAAGTAAAGAAACAACCCCACGAAGATGTAGAGAAAATCAGATCAGAAACAATCTCCCAGGTAAAAAAAAGCAATGACAATGATAATGAAAGAATTGCTGAGCATATCTGAAGAAGACACAATTTTTTAAAAATACAGAACCATAGGACAATGATGGAAACTTTAAATTAACAATATAGGAAAGAAATAGAATGCATGAAACAGATTCAAAGAGATATCCAGGAAATTAAAAACTACACTGAAAGCAGGAAAACCCACTTGAAAGAAACTGAAGATAGACTTTCAGACTTTGAAGACAGGATTGCATTTAGCAATCATGAAGGGAAAGGTCTTATAAAAATAACAAGAAACCAGGAAATAACAATTTAAGAGCTAAAAGATGATGCAAAGAGAAACAATATAAGAATCACAGGTGTCAATGAAAAAGCAGGAGTCAACACAAATGACATAAAAAGGCTATTGGCTGAAGTAATAGCACAAAATTTCCCAAGCATGGGAACAAAATCTGACATACAGATAAGTGAAATATATAGAACTCCACTCAGCCATAACCAAAATAAATCTACACACAGACATATAATAATCAAGATCCCAGAAATTTAGCACAAAACCAGAATATTAAAATCTGTTAGAGAAAGGAAGCAGATCACCAATAAAGAGAAGCCCATCAGAAACATGACAGGCTTCTCAACACAAAGTCTCAACTCAAGAAGAGATTGGAGTGAAGTATTTCAAGTCCTGAGACAACACAATTTCCAACCCTGCAAAATGATGTAACCTGCAAAGTGATCTTTCAAAATTAATGAAGAAATAAGATATTTCCAAAATAAAAAACAACTGAAGAAATTCATGTCCACCAAACAAATCCTAGAAAGAAAACAGAAAGACATTTTAGAAAGAGATAAAAATGATCACAATTCCAAGAACAGCAGAAAGCAACAACCAAGAAGGGAAAGCAGTTAAGAAGAGGGGAAAAGAAGGGTTATAGCAGCAGGAAGATAATATGACAAAGAAAATCCAATGCATGTCAGTTATAACCATTAATGTAAATGGCCTCAATACACCAATCAAAAGAAACATACTGGAAAAGTGAATCAAAATACAAAATTCAACACTATGCTGTATACAGGAAACGCATCTAATTCAAAAGAAAACTAATACACTAAAAGTCAAAGGGTGGAAAACAATACTCCATGAGACAGCAACCCAGAAAAAAGCAGGAGTAGCTATTCTATTTGCAGACAATGTGAACTTCAAACCAAAAATTATCAAAAGAGATCAAGAAAGTGACTACACACTTATTAGCGGAAAACTTCAAGAAGTAGCAATAAAAATAATAAATATATATGCCCCAAATATGGAAGCACTCAACTATACAAGATAAATATTAATAAACATGAAAAATCAAATAAACAGTAACACATTTGTAACAGGAATGTAACACCACTTTGTCACAAAGAGATAAATCAACTAGACAAAAAACCAGCAAAGAAATAACAGAATGGAACCAAACTTGTGAACAAATGAACTTAGTAGGAGTTTACAGAATGTTCTATACAACAACATCAGAATATACACTTTTCTCAACTGCACATGGAATAGTCTCTAAAATAGACCTTATACCAGCCCATAGAACATGCTCAAGTAAATGTAAAGTAATTGTAATTCCCCCGTGCATAGTATCTGACCATGGTGCAATGGAATTGGAAATTAATGACAAGAGTAACTGCAAAACCTTCATGAATACATGATAATCAATTAACACCCTCATTGAACAACCAGTAGGTCACAGATTAAATTAAAGAAAACAATTAAATATCTACAATGAAAGTAAAATACAAATAAAACTTACAAGAATCTGTAGGAAGCAATGAAAGCAGTCCTAAGAAGGAAATTTGTAATGGTGAGTTCTCACATCAGGAAAATGGAATGAGCACAAATAAACAACCTGATACTCTACCTCAAACTGTTAGAAAAAGAAGAGCAAATCAAACCAAAGCTTACAGAAGGGAGAAAATTATAAAGATCAGAGCAGAAATTAATGCAATTGAGACTAAGGGAATAATTTTTAAAATTAATGAATCAAAGAGTTAGTTCTGTGAAAGAATAAATAAAATTGAAAAACTCCTATCCAAACTTACCAAGAAAAGGAAAGAACTCAAACTCATGCAATGAAGATGAAAAGGGCGAAATCCCTACAGATCATGTGGAAATTCAGAAGATCATCAACAGCCACTTTGAAAATTTTCACTCTCATAGGATGAAAAACACAAAAGAAATGGGCAGATTGCTAGAAATATATGAATTACCAAAGATGCATAAAGAAGATACAAAAATTCTGAATAACCCAATATAAGTTAGTGAAATTGAAAATGTAATTAGAAACATACCAACAAAGAAAAGCCCAGGTCCTGATGGATACACAGCTGAATTCTACAAGGAATTTAGAGAATATTTAACACCGACACTCTGCAAACTCTTTAATGAAAGTGAAAGGGAAGCAATTCTCCCTAACTCATTCCTGGAGGGAAGCATTACCCTGACACCAAAATCAGAGAAAGACATCACCAAAAAGAAGAACTACAGGCCAATCCCTCTAATGAACATAGAATCAAAAATTTTCAGTAACATACTAGCAAACAGAATGCAGCAAATCATCAAAAAGATTATACACCATGACCAAGTGGGATAGTTCGACATAAGCAAATCAATAAATGTAATGCACCATATGAACGGAGCAAAGAGAAAAGTCGCATGATCATCTCAATAGATGCAGAAAAAGATTTTGATGAAGTCCAACTCTCATTCTGAAAAAGTAATCCCTACAGCAAGTTGAAATATATAATCTTTACCTCAACCTGATAAAAGCCATCTATGACAAACCAATAACCAAAATCATACTAAATGGACAAAAACTGAAAGTTTTTGCTCTGAATTCAGAAATAAGACAAGGGTTCCACTATCACCACTTCTATTCAATATAGTTCTGGAAACAATAGCCAGAAAATTAGACAAGAGAGAAACCAAAGGAATAAGGACAGAAAAGGAAAAGGTGAAATTACCATTATTCACAGATGACATGATACTTTACATAGAAGACCCCAAAAACTATTAGATTTAATAACCAAATTCAGCAGTGCAGCTTCAGTACTCAAAAATGAATAGCATTCCTGTGCACAAACAACAAACTCACTGAGAGAGAAATTAGGGAAACCACACCCTTCACTATAACACCCATAAAAATGAAATATTTAGGAATCAGTCTACTAAAAGAAGCAAAAAATCTATACATTGAAAATTGCAGTACTCTGAAAAAAAATCATTGAGGGTCTCAGAAAATGGAAAGATATTCCATCCTGGATAGGAAGATCCAACATTTTGAAAATGTCCATACTTCCAAACTGTTATACAGAATTAATGCAATCTCAATCAAAATACACCAGCATACCTCACAAATCCAGAGAAAACATTCCTAAAATTCATCTGGAACCAGACCTAGAATAACAAAGGCAATCCTGGACAACAAACGCAAGGCTGGGGGCATCACGATCCCTGACTTTTAATTGTTCTACAAAACTACTGTGACAAAATCAGCAAGGTACTGGCAAAAAAAAATCACACACATGAGCATCAACAGAACAGAATAAAAGATGCAGAAACAACTACAAACACACTCAGTCACCTTACCTTTGAAAACAGGGCCAAATATGTTTACTGGAAGAAAGATATCCTCTTTAATAAGTAATGCTAGAAAAACTAGCTTTCCTCATGCTGAATCCTAAAACTAGACCCATGCCTATCACCATTCACTAAAACCAAAGTGGATCAAAGATTAAATATAAAATAGAAACACAATCCTGTGAGAGACAAAGTAGTTAGAAATCTTGACATAGGGGTAGGCAGAGAGTTCAAAAACAGAAACCACACTGCGTGGGAAATACTTCAAAGACTCAACAACTGGGATCTCATCTTATTAAAAAGTTTTGTTCCTCAAAAGAAGTCACCAGCACAGTGTAAAGAAAACCCAGGAATTGGGAAAAAATTGTTAGCTCTCTGTCCCTCAAACAAAGGACTTCAATCTAGAACATTTAAAGAATTGAAAAAAATCAGGTCCCCCAAATTCAAAGACTGAATCCAAAGATGGACATCTGAGATGCATATACACTTCTCAGATGAAAAAATACAAGTGGTAAATAAATATATGAGAGAAGGTTCAACATCATTGCCCATTTGAGAAATGCAAATCAAAACAACACTGAGGTTCCATCTCTAGCAAGAAAGGCTATCATCAAAAAAATCCTCCAATAACAAATGCTGGCAGGGCTATGAGGAAAAAGAAGCCCTTTTCCACTATTGGCGGCAATATAGACTTGTACAACCATTGTGGAAATCAGTGTGGATATTTCTCAAAAAACTAGGATTAGTCCCATTTGACCCAGCTATCTTCTTCTGGGTATTTTCCTGGTAAAATTAAAAATATCATGCCACAGTGATATATGTTCACCTGTGCTGATAGCAGCAAAATTTGTAAAAGCTGAATCTTGGAAACAACCCAAATGCCCATCCACCAAACAATGGATAAAAGAAGATGTGGTATTTGTATACAATGGAATACTTCTCAGCTATAAACAATGATAAACTTGGAAGATGTTTTTGGAAAATGGATGCCACTAGAGACCATACTCACATGTGAAATAAATCAGACCTTCATGTGTAGACATCATATTGTCTCCCTAGCAAAAGAAACTGAAAGAGTAAATAAGATCCAAAAGAAGGAGAAAAAAAAAATATATATATATACACATACATATGATAGCTAAGATAATTTTACTACTCAATTAGTTCTTTGAAAGTAACAGTTAGTGCTTATATTGTTTAATCAATTTTGCATACCTATATCTGGTAATCTGAGTAAATATTTTGAAGACAACTATATGCAATATAATAATCATTGTTAATTTCCTGTCATCTTGGTTTGAAATTCTGTATCCTTTTTATTGTTTTTTCAATTCTGTTTAAAAAATAAAAAAGAAACAAGATCCAACAATATGCTACATACAAGAAGCACATTTAACATGAAAAGAAATACATAGACTGAATATCAAAGAATGGGAAACAATACTTCATGTGCCCAGGAACCTGGAAAAAAAGCAGGATAGTTATTCAATTTGCACACAATCATGGATTTGCAGTCATGGATTTCAACCAAGACTGACTAAGAGAGACAAAGAAGGTGACTACCTCCTCATTTAGAAGGAAAAATAACCATCATAAATATATATGCATCAAATATGAGCACCCAACTATATAAAACAAATATTAATGCACATAAAAAATATGATAAGCACTAATACAATTATAATATAGGACCTCAAAACCCTACTGTCACAAACAGACAGATCAACTAGACAAAAAAAAACAAAAAAGAAATTTCAAAACTGAATGAAACTTTTGAACAAACAAATGATCTTAGTAGATATCTAAAGAGTGCTACACATTTCTCTCTACTGCACACGGAGTTTTCTCCAAAATAGAATTCATACTAGCTCATAGGACATGCCTAAGTAAATTAAAAGTTACTGAAATTATCCCATACGTATTATTCAGCATAGTATAATGAAATTGTAACTCAATGACAAGAGAAACCACAAAAATTACATAAACAATGGAAATGTTCTCCTGAAAATCCCATGGGTCACAGATGAAATTAAAAAAGAAATTAGACAGTTTCTACCATTAAACTATAATGCCAATGCAACAAACCAGAACATATTGGATAAAATAAAAGTAGTCCTATGAGGGAAATCTATAGTGGTAAATTCCCATATCAGAAAAACAGACTGAGCTCAAATAAACAACCTAATGTTGAACCTCAAGCTTCTAGAAAAAGAAGAGTAAGTCAATTCCAAAGCTCATACAAGGGAAGAAATTATGAAGATCAGAGCAGCGAGTAATGCAATTGAGACAAAGTAAACAATACAAATAATCAATGAATTGAAGAGATGGTTCTTTAAAAGATTAAATATCAGAGTGTGCATCTGCATCAATGTAGGGTGAATTTGTTCCCATTCAGAATGCGCAGAGAATGAGTTGGATCAGGGTGCAGATGGGGATGATGGAGTTTGGTGTCCCTGATACCAGCAGCTGCCTCATCCTTCTGCCTGGCACAGTCACCTTAAAAGCTAGCAGGACAGTAATTGTTTTGGCCAAGACAGTGGAAACAGCCACAGTGAACACAACTCCAAATGAGGTCTGCTAGAGGATGCAGGTGGCCGATGAAGAATAAGGAGCAGAGGAAACAGGAGGTGAGGGAGATGAGCAGGGGGTAGCTGAGAGCCCGGTTGTTGGCCTTGATAATGGGAGTGTCTCAGTACTTCACAAAGAGCCCAAGGACAGCTGTGAGAACAGTGAGACTCAGAGCAGTGGCAGCCAAAATCATCCCCACTGTGATGTCTTGAGCCAAGAAAATCACAGACTTTTGAAGGCAGTGGTTTTGCTCTATTGTGGCATACTGGTCATCAGGACAATTTACACACTGCTCCATATCTACTGAGAAATTGAAATTGTCTGTAGCCAAAGTTCATTAATTCTCCCTCATTAACTCACATATTGACATAAGTTCATTGTGTAAGGGCACAATTATATGTAAAGACAATTTTACAAATACTAAAGTCACAATTATAAAATTACAGATTTATAGACATGTTATAGCAAGTTTAAAATCAAATATTAGCCTCTACCTATGCTCCTGCTGTCTGTCAACTAAGCAACTCTGCTAAATTCAATCAGCCTTGACTGTCTGGGTCAAGCTACTTTTCTTCTGTACTGCACTGGGCCAATTTGACTATTCCCAGGTTGTGTTTTCCTCAGTTAAAAGAATATATATCACTTTCAACTTGCTTCAATGACTTTGGTTTGGACAAAGTAACCCAATCAAGGAAATTTTAACTTTGCTTGCTCTGCTCAAAACTCCTCCCCTTATCCCCTGAATGTTATGATAAACAATTCCTTTAAAGTAAATCTATTTAGAGTTAACTTCCCTGATAACATGTGACTTAGTTCCTGTAACCAATCATGTACTAACCTACCATCTGCCTTGTACTTCCTGCTTGTAAACTGTATTTAAACTGGACTTGAAGTTGAATTCTTCCTAGTAATTTGGAGTTTGTTATAGTCCCCCAACCTGCCTGCATAAAATCAATTAAGTTTCCTTTTGATTCCTTGGGGGAAAAAATTAAATAAAGTTGATAAACAGCCAACCTTATAAAAAAAAAGAAAAAAATACTTAAATCTATGCAATTAGGAAAGAAAAGGACCAAATCAAAATAGGTCCTGCAAAAATCCAGAAAACCATCAATATCTACTTCAAGAATTTTATTCTAATAAGGCAAAAAAATGCAGGAAAAATAACAGACTGTTAGATACATATGAATTACCAAAGCTGAATCAAGAAGATACAACAATTCTACATAGTATCAGTCAATGAAACTGAAGATGTGATTTTAAAAACTGCCTACAAAAAAAAGTACAAGTCCTGCTGGATTTATTACTGAATTCTACAATACATTTAGAAAAGATTTAATGCCACTACTCCTTAAACTCTTTAATGTACTTGAAAGGTGAAGATTACTCCCAAATTCATTCCAGGAAGTGAATGTTACCCTGATACCCAAACCAGAGAAGTGTGCAACCAAAGCAGAGAACTACAAGCCAATCTCTCCAATGAGCATTGATGCAAAAATCCTTAATATATTACTGTCAAACAGAATTCAGCAAATCATCAAGAAGACTATGCACCATGGCCAAAAAATATTCATCCCAGTGATGTAGGGATGGTTCAACATACACAAATCAATAAACACAAGCACCATATTAACAGAGCCAAAGATAAAAATCACAGATCATCTCAATAGATGCAGAAAAAGTATTTGAAAAATTCCAACCCCCATTTGTGATACAAAACAAAACTACAGAAAATTGGAATACATGGTCTATCTCAATCTGATGAAAGCTATCTATGACAAACCAACATCCAACATCATACTAAATGGTCAAAAATTGAAAGCTTTCCCTCTAAAATCAGGAATAAGACAAGGATATCTACCATCACCACTCTTACTCAACATAGTTCTGGGAACACTAGCCAAAGCAATTAAATAAGAGAAAGAAATAAGGATAGGAAAAGGAGAAGTTAAACTGCCAATATTTGTGGATGATGAGATACTCTACAGAGAAAAACTCATGAACTCCACCAAAAAGTTTCTAGATTTGTCAGGCAAATTCAGTAGCATAGCTGAATACACTGTCAACACTCAAAAATTAGAGGCTGAGGCAGGAGGATCATTGTGAGTTCGAGACCAGCCTGGGCTACAAAGTGAGTTCAAGGCCAGTCTGAACTGCATAGTGAGACCCTGTCTCAAAAAACAGGGCCAGAGATTTAGCTCAGTGGCCTAAGTGCCTCCCTGGCAGGTGTGAGGTTGTGAGTTCAATCCTCGGTACCAAAAAAAAAAAAAAAAGAAAAAAGAAAAATTGATTAACATTCCTGTACACAAATAAGAAACTCACTGAGAGAAAAATTTAGAAAACCACACCTCTCACAATGGAATCTAAAAAAATGAAATACTTAGGAATTAATCTAACGAAAGAAGTAATATATCTTTACAATGAAAATATGATATTCTGAAAAAGGAGACTGAAGACGATATCAGAAAATAGAAAGATAGCCCTTGTTCTTGGGTAGAAAGAACCAACACAGTAAAAATGGCCACACTCCCAAAATTGTTATGT
This sequence comes from Dasyprocta punctata, assembly GCA_004363535.1. Classification (NCBI taxonomy): domain Eukaryota; kingdom Metazoa; phylum Chordata; class Mammalia; order Rodentia; family Dasyproctidae; genus Dasyprocta; species Dasyprocta punctata. The sequence continues at coordinate 4,760 of RJWM01019711.1, read as the reverse complement.
AGATTTAATGCAACCGCAATCAAAATACCAGTAGCATACATCACAGAATTAGAGAAAACAACATAAAATTCACTTGGAATTAGAAGAGACCTAAAACAGCAAAAGCAATTGTGGTCAACAAAGGTAAGACAAGGGGTATCACAATTCCCTACTTGAAATTATACTACAAAGCTACTGTGATGAAGACAGCATGGTACTAGCAAAAGAGGAAGAAGAAAAAGAAGAAGAAGGAGGAGGAGGAGGAGGAGGAAGAGAAGGAGAAGGAGAAGAAGAAGAAGAAGAAGTAAAAGAAGAAGAGGAGGAGGAGGAGGTGGAGAAGGAGAAGGAGGAAAAAGAAACCAGACCTGAGGATCAATGGAACAGATTAGAAGATGCAGAAACAACTCCAAACATACTCACCCACCTTATCTTTGTCAAAGGGGCCAAACAGTATTACTGAAAAAACCTTGTTGGAGATCACACTGTGATGACACTGAAAGGCTTTAGAATTAATCAATTGGCTGTATATATTAACTTAACTTATGAGTCTATTCCGGGTCTAAGCAACTCAGCTGATGAACCAGTGGCTGGCATGCAGAAACAGAACTCTACATGCCAACAGTGATAGTAGCGACCTGTAGTAACCTGTGACACTGCAATGCTTTTGAAGGCAAGATAACACCACAGCTGAGGCAGTGACTCTCACTCAGAATTCCAGGGCAGTCACTGCCAAATTTACAGTTGAAAAAGATCCCTTATTAAGCAAAGATTTACTGCTCAGGATGTATTTGCTCCATTTTCTCCAGACCTTTCTCACTTTCCAGCTTTTTTATCTCAGCTATTCCGTGAACTTCTTTGCACACCTCCATAATATGAGATTCTCAATAAATAGTGGCCAATTTGGAGAACAGTTTGTCTTATCTACAAGATCTCTGACCTTCCTGAACCCTAGTATACAATATTACTTTATCTATTGTCTTTTATCCTTCATTGTCCACTCACCCAGAAGATTGGGAGACTGGCAAACTCCTGATAACAGCCTCTTTAATAAATGGTGTATGAAAAACTGACTTTCCATATGTCACAGACTAAAACTAGACCCATATCTCTCCACCATGTGCTCAACTAAAATTAAAATGGATCAAAGATCTAAATATTAAAACAGAAACACTAAATCTGCCAGAAGACAGAATAAGTAGAACTCTTAAAGGCATAGGTATAGGCAAAGATTTTATAAACAAAACTCCAATTACACAGAAAGTATCATAAAGAATCAACAACTGGGATCTCAGCTTACTAAGAAACTTTTCCACAGCAAAAGAAATCACCAACAGAGTAAAGAGAACCCACAGTGTGAGGAAAAAATTGTCAATTATTCCTCAGACAAAAGATAAATATCTAGAATATTTGAAGAAATCAAAAAAACCAGATCCACCCAATCCTAAAATGGAGATCTGAAATTAACAGTCACGTCTCAGATGAAGAAGTAGAAATGGCAGATATGAAAAAGATGTTCAACATTACTGGTCATTTGGAGATGCAAATTAAAAGAACTCTGAGATTCTATCTCACTCCAGGAAGAATATTTATTCTCAAGAAATCAACAAATAACAAATTCTGGTGGGGTTCCAGGGAAAAAGGAATGCTTTTCCACTGTTGGTGGAAATGTAGACTGGTGCAATCAGTGTGGCAATTCCTCAAAAAACTATGATTAGAAATCCCATTTTATCCACATTATTTCTCTGGTGTGAAAAACCAAAATGGTAAGGACTAAAATATATAATAGATATCATGAAATAGGAAGAAAATATTCAAATGGAAAGGGAAGCTAGGGAGGGGAGAGATGGAAACAAAGGAAGAGAAAAGAAAAACAGAGAATAGAAGGGAACAGTGGACACGAAGCTTTTATAAAAAGGGGACGAGAGGCTGAAGGGGGGGATGGAAAGAAAAGAAGTATTAAGATGTATCATACACAGATACAAATCCCCTAGAATGAATATTATCATTATGTCCATCTGAAATGTATCTATAAAATTAATTTTAAAAAACAGAAAAATACAATTAAGCCAGTTTGGATTGGTGGTGGGGAGAGAGTTAATTTCTTAATTGTTACCAAAACAGATCATTTCTATGTCAGTCACTAAAGTGCTTAGTCTCCTATGGATTGCTGAAATTGGAGATCCTTTATAAGACTTGCTATTAAATTTTTTAATTATTCCCCAATCATCACATTTAATAAGTCAATATTCAGCATTGTTCATAAGGTTCTCAGCACTATCTGCTCCTAGATTAATCACTAAGTTCCTTCCCAGGCTCAGTAAACTTCTGCTTTTCCATTGATTAAATCATGACAAAAATGCCCTGTGTTATTTTAATTTTCAATAACTGATTTTAACTAGGTTAAATTCTGTACATAGAAATATATTTGTGAACCAATCTATTTGCTAGGCATGGTTTTTTCATCATTAGCTTCATGAAAACAAAAATCAATGTACTGTAAGTATACCAATTAGATAACTAAAATATACCCACCTCACCACTAATACAATGTTTTAGGTAAACAAAGCCAATTTAATATTACTCATCAGTAGCAAGATACCAGCCAGTTTGTATAACAGTAGCACCACAAAAGGCACTACAGTCTAGGTGCAATTTTTGCTGATCAGTGATAATCATTACGTCTCTTATTGACGTAGCATGGTTGATCACACTTTGGATTCTTTCAATTCAAAGTCCAAAAGCCAACAGTGAGATTATGGGTCTGCTTGAAGTTACTGAAAATACAGTAAGTCAAGTAGTGACAAATGACATCAATGCTGATGGAGTTACTAGCTGAATTCAGATACCTGGGAACTGGAAAGGAACCATGCCCTCACTGATATTAAATTACAAATATCTGCGCAATACATTCTCCAAAGAAGCTTTGGTATGCCTTCAAATTAATTATTCTGAGGGTGTCTTTGAAGAAACATTGAACAGTTGTCATAACCTTGGCATGGCAAATTGCCAGGATAGAAAAATTGCTCTGAAATAAGATCCAAAAAGAGAACTATTATAGGAGAATATTGATTCTTACCTTCTATCATGTTTATCATCTACCTGTACTAAAGAATTGGATCTGTGTAATATTGCATTAAAATAGTTTTCTCTGAATATTGTTATAATAATCAAGTTGTTATTTCTGTGAAACATTGGAGAATTTTTAAAATCCACCAAATTACCTGACTAAAAAGAAAAACATTAGTGAACTCGAAGTGTTCTGTACATAATTATGTACCACTTGAAGTGGAGTCAGAACACTGACCACACCTGGGTATGTACTAGAAACAAGAATTTCAGATGCCACTGGATCTCATAAAGCAAAATCCATATGTTAACATTACCCCATCTGATGTTATCTTTGTGATGTTAGGACCAAAGAGAAGCATCAAACCCAACATGCCACCTACACTCCTTTCCTGTAGCCTCTAGAAAATGTCAACTTGTTTTTGACATATATTTTATGAAGTATCAGGGCTCAACAAGAAAGAGCCAGTGGATCTCCTTGGCACCACTTAGGAAATTTGTTTCCTTAAATCCCAAAACAACAAACACGTTAAAACAGAAAATAAAAGGCATTATGGTAGCCATTGCTGATTTTCTAGCATCTTGTTTTGAAGTACAATAATGCTTTTATTCTTTGTTTTGATTGGTTTTAGTCTGTTTTGTATTATTTGATTTCAGTATGTGTGAAGGTATGGACAGCTATTTTGAAGAAAACAAGAGACATTATGGTAGCCATTGTTGATTTTCCTATTGAGTGGTTTTGAAGGCCTGTAAAGCTTTCATTCTTTTGTTTTGATTGGTTTTATACTATTTTGTTTTGTTTGAATTCATTGCATGTGAAGACATGGACAACTACTTTGAAGAAAACAAGAGTCATTATGGTAGCCACTGTTGATTTCTGTTATCTTGTTTTGAAGTCCTGTGTTGCTTACTTTGTTTTGCTCTGATCTGCTTTGCTCTGTTTTGTTTTGTTTTGTTTTGTTTTACTCTCATTAAAATAAAAAAAGAAAAGAAAAGGCAGAGAGACAAAAGATCTAAACACCTGTTCTTTCTTGCCACTATTCATGTCTTCGGGTTTAGATCTAAAAGGTCTCCCAAAAGTCTCATGTGCTCAGAAGTAGAACTTTTGAAAATCAGTCAGATAATTAGGTCACTATTCTCATCAATGGACCACAACATTGAATACATAGCTAACTGGGCTATTGGGAGGTAGTGCCAGATGAAGGAAGCAGGGGCATGAGATTAGAGGGACTAGCTCTCCTCTGGCTCTTTCTTTCTCCTTCCCCTTTCTACCTGCATTGAGGTGAGCAGCTCTCCTCCAGGTTCTTCTGCCATGCCATTTCTACTTTTGAGTCAGCCAATGACAGACTAAAACTTGTGAAACCATGACACAAATACACCTTTTTTCTTTTAAATTGTATATGTGAGGTATTTTGACCCAACAACAGAAAGCCAAGTAGTATGTTGGGTAAGTCAGCCTACCTCTGTGTGTCCATTCCATGTTTGACACTATTATGGGTTCTTAGGATTCAACACTGGACAAAACAGGCATGGCCCCTTTGTTCCAGTTTATTATTGATAAGTGAAAGAAGATTTTAGGTGAAAAATTAGCATGGGTATAAAAAATTTCATTTAACTTTAAAGAAACACAGGTAAAAAGTATGTGCATCCGCCGCCCCGGAGGAGAACCAGAACCGGTCCAACCGGACCGCAACGCGCCGGCGCCACGCGGCGCC
>RJWM01019710.1:0-38515 GCA_004363535.1 Dasyprocta punctata | reverse complement strand
TGCTATAATCGCAAACATTTAACTAACAGTTCAACGGGATTACAAAGAAAACACACAACTGACATTTTAAGAGGCCTTTTGAAAAAAAGTTTTGAAAATATGTTTACTCACATAACCACTTTTTCAATTGTAGTATTGTAGGATAGAGAGAGATGTGACAAGGACAAAAAGCTTTGTGGGGAGGAGAGGAGGATGATATAAAACAAGAGGGATTTTTAGAACAAGAAGGGTTTGCAGAGGCAGAGGAGGAGCCAGGAGAACAAGATGGGTTGAAGATGTAGTTTAGAAGACTGAGGAAGAGGGATGGGATGGGCTAAAGTAGAGGGGGAAAATGAAGAAAGCCAACAGGAGATAAAAGTTTACAGGCACAAGAGTTTGTTTATGCCAACCTACCTGAGTTTCTCTGCAAGGTGGGGTCCCACTCACCCACTGAAGGTTAGGGGAATGAGGAAAGGGTGGAGCTTATAGGTACAGAGAAGGCCTGGAAACCAAAATGAGTCACACAAACCAAATGACACGAGAAAGCAGTATTTCCCAATCACCGCAAGAGATAAGCGTCATTTGGAACTTATTAAAGTGATGTGCTTTGTTGGCCTCCAACATATACTGCCCTAGTCAGCAATTTCCTGGAGGAAGTTTGATTATCATTATCAGGTGCCCCAGGTGGGTCTTACCCTGAGGATCACCTGCAGAACACTGAGGCAAAGCAATGCTAAACCCGGAAGTGTCCATCTGTGGTATGAGTGGAACCTGGGCCTCAACTGGAGGCAGGTCAGGTTGTCATTTTCATGCCAGATATCTACCATGCACCAAATGTCAGGAAGGCTGCCTGCAGGTAACCGAAATGAGGTTTGGCAAGTCAAACCTCATTTGAGATCTAATAAACTAGAATCTGATTCCTAGGTGATTTATGTGCACATTAAAGTTTGAGAAACCTTCACTAAATCAGTAGCATTGGTCAACTGGCAGTATTACATTATTGTCCCCAGAGTGGTTAGCCCATTAACTGGAAGAGAAATTTCCATAGGGACTGATGCGGAGTTGTGAGGCTAGAAAGGAAAGGAGGTGTTAAAAGAGTAGTTGAAATCTTAGGATATGGGGTCTAGGAAGGAAAGAAGATAAGGAGAGCTGATAATTTGAGAGTTTAGGGAAGACTGAGGGGGGCTGGAGATTCAGATTGGGTCCAGGAGGAGGGGACAGGAAAGACAAATGTGGGAAAGGAGAAGGCACAGAAGGTATTTTGAATCCCAGGAGTCATCTTGGGAGTGGTTGGTGCTGAGGAATGAAAATGATTTTTACAGAAGGTAAGGAACTCAAGGAATTATGGGGTCTCCTGATTGAGAGATTATTCACATTTCAAGTATAATTTTCTCAAGGTGGGGACCTATGCTTATGTGTTCAGTCACCGTTCTTTGAAAATCCCCGTGACTTGGGTGGGACTCACCCATGCCAAGGACAGGCATGTGACATGATATGGTCAGCTAGAATCCTCCATCCTCCAGCCAGCAGGATTGGTTCAGAGCTCGGCACGTGAGTCAAGCAGAATGAATTAGAATCCCTTGGTGAGTTTGATGTATGAGGTGTGATAGAAAAATACAATGTTGAAATTTTTAAAATTTATTAAAGTAAAAGACACACTGTCATTAATCCACCTAAAAATATAACCCCTTGCTTCAAATGGACCATCCCATTGTTCTTGCCGCTTTCTGAAGCAGTTTTGGAGGTTCCTTTTTATGAGTATATACAGTTGTGCAGTTGGGGCAGCCTTGATATCCTGAATAGATTAAAAACTTTTACCTTTCATGAACATTTGGACTGAGGAAGAGTCAGAAGTTACCTGGTGCCAGATTCTGTGAATAAGGTAGATAAGGATACACTGCAATGATTTCGTGTGATAGAAATTGCCATAAACAGTTGATCAAGAAGGTATAATCAAATAACACAGAGAATGTTTACGCAAAAAATTATTACAGTGAAAGACACATTGCCAGTGATCCCCCTTAGGATACCCCACATACAACCCCTTGCTTCAAACAAACCTATCCCACCGTTCTTAGCAACGTGTCTTTTACTATAATGATTTTTTAAAAAAATTTTAAACATTCACCATAGTTTTTGTTCACCTCGTGATGTATGCTAAGGAAAGGAGAATCTCATTTTCTGAATGAGAACTGGATAAGCTCTAGAACAGAATAGATTTGGGGGTGATAATGGGTGACTCCCACCCTATGGAGAGAAGTAGTCTGAGAATAAAGGTGAGATCATGGAAATAGGAAAAGGACACGGATGATGCCCCGTAACTGAACACCCAGCTTTCAGCCAAGTGCATCTGCACTTTCATTTAAGAGAGTCACGACATCCCCCTCTATTCCTTCACCACAGCCAGTGTAAACTGGGGTGTCTGCCGTGCCTGAGAAAGCATAAATGCGAGAAGCATGGACACAGGAAGGAGAGTGGGCAGTAAGGGGTGAAGTCTTCAGTAATCAGGGGCCCTGCGTGACGGTGAGGGATGTGAGTGGAGATGAGAGACGGCAGCATCAGATGGAGGAGTTTCAAAGTGGGAGGGCCGGAAGTAGTGGGAAAGAGTGGTATCTAGAGGGTCCGGGAGAATGTCAAGATCACCTGGAGGGAGATTTGCAGGCAAAGAAGTAGCCTCTACTAAAAGTCCGATAACAAGGGAGGACCATCAAGATCCTGGTCACTGACTGGACCTGATCCTAATCTGGGTTGAGCCCTGATCCCGGCCACAGCTGGAGCCCTGATCCTGGGTGAGCTGGATTCTCTTCTGGTCATAGGCTGAAACTTGACTCAGGCTCCCTGCCACCATCTGATCCTGTTCCTGTTTCAGACTTAGTGTAAAGTCAGAGCTGGCTGACTCGATGCAATCATAGTCTCCCCTCATTGCTTAAGCAGCAGCCCTCACACTTGAAGGCTTGGAATATTAATCAGAGACCTTAAGCCATCACCCAGAAAACCAAATCCAGTTTTCCATTTGGATAACCAGCTGGTGATGGCTCCAAATGCTCCTGTCCTCCCCAGTATCTCTGCCCCGGGGAGGAAGAGGTGAGGATATTCTCTTGGACCTTAAGTGATTCTTACACCCATCAGTTCCCATAAGCTTCCAGTCAAGGGTAAACTGGCATTTCTTCCCCACTCCCCAGATGACTAGTTTGGTGATTTCTCAGATGCCCAGCCTTAAGCCAGGAAATTTACGTGAGTGACAGCAGATCCCAGACCACTGCCTTGACCTCGGGAGTTGCAAATCCTGAACTACTTTTATTGTTGTTGTGATTTTAAATTAAAGATACAGCACCTTTTTTTAAAACCAGGAACTCCTAGGAAATATTTCTCTGTGGTCCTAATAGTTCTTTTTAACCAGAATCTACCTACCTCTAGGGCAGCAAAGAGAGAAAAATTGTAATTGGCCGTATTTGCCCAACTGTAGCCAATTCAGATATCTGCAGGCAGCCTTCCTGTCATTTGATGCATGGTAGATATCTAACATTAAAATGACAACAGAGAAAACTCTGTTGAGGCTCTTGTGTGAGCCTTGCCCTCATAGAGTACTTAGTATCTGCCTTATCTCATTTTATCCTTAAAACAATCATATATACTAAAAATGAAGGCACAGATTGGTGAAGTAACTTGCTCAGAATTGCACAGCTAGTAAGTGCTGAGACTTGAATTTGAGCCAGGTAGTCTGACATTAGAGTTTAAGAGAGAATTATTGGTTAGGTATGTGGATGGATGGATAGATGGAGGGAGAGATGGATTGTATAAATGATTCAGAGTGATGAATGAATATACTGATGACAGGTGGATGAGTAACTGGAGGTGAAATTTCAAGGAGATTTTTTTTTTTTTTTTTTTTTTTTTTTTTTTTTTTTTAGCTCGACAGGGATCTGAGGATTGAAGATTTTGAGGTTGAGTAGGAACCCCATATGGTAAGGGCAGTCTTCTGTCTTACCAAAGCACCCTTGCTTTTCCAGTCTTTCTCTTGTGTGTACTTGAATTGCTTTCATGCTGCTGGGTTGGGAAATCTTTTGAACTGGATTGAATGAGCCAGGTGTGAATGATGGCCCAGAAGATATATCATGAAGCCTGCCATTGTGGAATCATGTCTGGTTGGCTTATTTATTTATTTATTGCCTTTAGTTTCTTCTTTGTGTTTTTCTGAAAGTTGATGGAAGGTATTTATTACTTGTGCTGAACCTTGGTGGCTGTGGGAGAATTACTGCTTACCCCACTCTTTTAGTGTGGCTGTTGAGAAGAAGGGTTCTGCTCCAATTCAGAAATAAACACACAATCCAAGCCAGACTGATCACTGCTTCATCTCTTTGGTCACTGTGATTGCTTCAAGAAAATGCCCAGAGCTCAAGTATGTCCAATACAAGCCCACTATATAACTGTGGGTTTTGAAATACTTTTAAGAGAGACCCTCCTTTTCTTCTGGAGTGCTGAGAGATAGGACACATGCCTAGGGCTTCTAGCATTTATCCTGACACACTGCAGGTTGAATGCATCTGAGAATGATGCTAACACAAAAGAAAGCACAGATGAGTGGTGAGGAGTAAAAGTTCTGATCTCACTTTTCAACTCCTGGATCCAACATACCTGACACTATAGACACATGAATTGTTTGTTCAGTTATATGCGCCTAAATGTACAGCATTTATTTTTTCCTTAATCCAAAGTAAGCTGGGATTTTGTTCCTTGACAACAAGATTCGTAACACAACATTTGTTATTTTTGTGCAGATCCAAGTTCTTAAAAGCATTTTTAATAATGTTATGTATGGCAGCACAAAAGTGTTAGATTCCTGAGTGTATGCAGTTAGCTAAACAGAGCTGTTGGACAACAGAGTTTGTCAATGAGCACCATGCAGTTTTGGTCAGAGATGTGGGCCAGTAGGGCTGGGAAGATTTCTCCAGGAGTGTTCCTGGAGGAGGTGAAAGAGCCTTTTAACAATCAAGTAAGTTTCGCCTCCTCTTCCTGTTCCTTCCCCTTCCAGCTGGGCACAATGAGGCTCCTTCAGTCTGCAGCCTGCAATTAGAGCACGAGGCTTAGGAATCCTGCTGATCCAGGCTCCTCTCCACCCTGGACTGGCCCTGCCTTGGGACACAGGAACTGTTCCTCAGTTTGCTGGGAGTGTCTGTGTGAGCAGAGCTGCGCTGGGTGGGGAATGTTTCCAGGGCACCCACCCTGGGGGTTGCCTGGCTGGCCATTTCTCAGGGCTGCTCAGTGGAGGAGAGAGGGGCCCAGCCAAGAGAGATACCTGCTCCTTGGTGGTGTTTTCTTTGAATGCCAGTTGCCTGTTAGGCTGCCAGTTTGCATTCAGAATTCACATAATACCTACTCTACCACCTGCTCATCATTTTCTTTCTTTTTTGAGATTTTAAGAAATAGGAAAGCACACACCTGTGTTTGTGCCACTTAAAATGAGAAATAGCCCCTTAGCAGCCAGCTTTCCAAATGCACAGTATGCTTCTGATTGTCTCAACTTCCTGAAGTTTCCACTATCTGAACTTTTATGACCAAAACATCTTGCTTAAAAATCAGCACCTTCCGAGAACCTGCCATGTTGGGTCGGGGAGGATCCAACCAGAAGACAACTAGCTAGCCTTCTTGGTGAGCGGCGCAAGCAATGTGGATTCTAGGAAGGGAAAGATCAGTGCCTCCTGAGAACCCACCATATTGGGTCAGGGAGGATCCAACCAGAAGACAACCAGCTTGCCTTCCTGGTATGCGGTGCAATGGGTTCCAGGAAGAGAAAAGTCAGCCCCTCCCCTGAGCCTACCGGCACACGGGCATTGTTCAGCTGATTTTGCAGACCTGGAGCCAGCAGTCTGAGCATCTCTTGGGAGGATGACAGTATGCAATGTAGCAAATACAGGGGATTCACTTCTATTTGTCTTTGAGACCCAATATTGTTCTCATTGTTTTGCTTTATTCTGATTAATTGTTTTGATTGATTCAATATTCTGTTTTGATTGATTTTATTCTGTTTTGTTTTTGGTTTGATTTTGCTCTACCTGATGGAATGGTCAACTATTGTGAAGATAACAAGATATACTACAGTAGCTGTTGTTGTTTTCCTAGTATCTTGCTTTGAAGTTCTGTACCAGTTCCACTGCTTTGTTTTGATTAACTTTATTCTGTTTTGTTTTGTTGGATTTTACTATCTTTAAAATAAAAAATTAAAACAATTTAAAAGCACAAAACATCTTGGCTTTATTTTTATAGCTTTAGTTTTTATTTTCCTTTAAGTCAACTCCATTCTTCACATTTAAATGCATTTTTCAAAATTTTTCATTGGGGCAAAATTCATATAAAGTTAACTATCTTAAAGTGTGTAAGTTCAGTGGCATTGGGTACATTCACAATGCTGTGTAACCACCATCTCTATCTAGTTCCACAACATTTTCACCACCCCAAATTGAAGCCCCTGGCCTATTAAGCAATCAATGCCAATTTCACCTGCCTCAGTCATAAATCTGCTTTCTCTTTTTATGACCTTTTGTATCTGATGGGTTTTTTTTTCACTTAGCATAATATTTTTGAGGTATGTCAATATTCCATTCCTTTTAGTGGCTGAATAATATTCCACTGGGAAGCAACTTACTCTAAAAGAAAACTTTTCTATCACTGCTGGCTTTTCCCTCATCCCACAGCATGCTTCCTCCAGGTGTATCTATATGAGTGATTCCTTCATGTTGCTCAGATAATGCCCTGTCCTGTTCAGCCCTGAGCAAATAACACTGTGACTACCATAGCCACTCTGCTTGCCCCTGCCCTCCTGGTGTCCCCTCCTGGCTTTCTCTTTTTGCCATAGCACTACAGAAATTGACTACTTCTTATGTAGATGGTATTTGTTTCTGTCTCTCCACACCTCAGTAGCATGTGAGTTCCATGCAGGCAAAGGATTGTCATCTGCTTGACTTAGAGATGCAGTGCTGAGCACACACAGTAAGCACTTGTACCCAATGTCCCCAGATATCTTCAGACTGGTACCTATGAGTGTTCCCTTCCATGGCACAGAAAGAAAGTTTGCAGGTGTAATTAAATTAAAGCTCTTCTCATGGGAAGAACATCTGAGTGGTCTTAAATGTAATTACAAATATCCTTTTTTTTCTTTTTTCCTTGAGGCTAGGTCTCACTATGTAGTACAGGGTGGCCTTGAAGTTGCCTGTGTAGCCCAAGCTGGCCTGGAACTCATGGCAAGCCTCCTGCCTCAGCCTCCTGAGTGCTGGGATTACAGGTGTGTGCCACCACACCTGGCACAAGTATCCTTTAAAAAAGGAGGTAGAAGGAGATTTGGTGGCATCTGCTGTCCATGTGATGTCTGAAGCAAGATGCTACTCTGCTAGCTTTGAAGATAGAAAGTGTCAGGAGCCAAGCAGTTGAAAAACGCAAGGAAATCGATCCTCCCCTGGAGCCTCTGCAGGGAGTGCAGCCTTGCTGGCTTCTTAAGCACTGTAAGGCTCACTCCAGAGTGCTGACCTCTGCAACTGTAAGGGCAGAAATTCATGTTGTTTTAAACCACTGCAATTGCGGTAATTTGTTACAGCAGCCACAGGACACTCATACAATGCTCAATAAATATTTGTTGACCAAATAAGAATTTGAATGTGACTAAAGAAAACACCAGTATTGCTTACTTTACACAAGCTAAAGTTTACTGAGAAAGCAAGTGCAGTGGAAAACGATGTTGCTAAATCTGATCTAGCTGAAGAGCTGTAGGCTCTGAGGCAGCTCTCTCCTTGTTAGACAAATGTTGCCAGTATTAGAGAGAGTGAGACCCCGTCACCAAACTAGCACTTCGTTTTTGCTCACTGAAGAATGGAATGATTTGCTTATTCTATCAGTCAATGATCCATAGTATTCCAAACTCTCAGGGGCAAGGAGAGACTATATAGAGATGGTGACATCTGGATGTGATCTTGAAGGATGAATGAATGAGTGGAGGGTGGGTGGAGAAAGAAGAGCAGTGTTTGGCATGGCAGTTAACTCTAAATGCCACCGAAAATTATCACTGTAGGATGAGCCCTTGGGTTAGTCAACCTCCTATTGCTGTGACAAAATACCTGCAATAAACAATATATCAAGAGGAAAGCTTACTCATGCTTTCAGAGGTTTTAACCCTTGGTTGCTTGGCCCTGTTGCTTTGGGTCTGTGACAGCACAGTAAATACATCACAGCAAGGAGCATGTGATGGAAGAGAGCTCTTCTCTTCATTGAGGCTGGGAGGCAAAAGCAGAAGAGGAGGAGCAAGAGCTCCCGTACCTCCTTCAAAGCCACACCTCCAAAGACCTAATTTCCTCTCACTAGTCCCCACCTCCTAATTGTTCTGTTATCTCCCAGTAGCTCCACAGGGTGACATCTGAGCCTTTAAACACATGAGCCTATGAGAGACATCTGAGATCCAAACTATAGCAGTCCTACAACTTCTGAAACATGGCTGTTGTGATGGGGGAGAATCAAAGTGGAAAGTAAAGAAGTCCAGCCTTCGGAGACATCCTCCTGGCGCAGGCTGAAGTAGGGATAGAGGATAGAAATCTGGTAAAGAGGGAGACTGGTAATGTGGGGAGCCTCATGTTTCTTTGTCTTTTGCCCAGACTCCTCTTTCCTTAGCTGCTCCTTAAATGCTAAGGACTTGGGGTCTCCATTCTCAATCCTCTCCTTTTATGACCTACTTTTCCTCAGTGGTGACTTAGTCCACACCCCAACTTGCACTACCTTCATGACTCCCACACATCCCTTCTGGCTCAGACTTTTCTCTGGAATTTTCAACCCCAGCCCAGGCAGGAATCTTTTTTTACCATCTCCTCTTGAACGGCAGATTCACAGGGGATATATTGGGTTTAAGATGCTTTTGACTCATGGGGAGATGACCTATGGGACCCCATGCCTCAGAAGGGGAGGTCAGAGCAGCAGAGAGGTCCGTGGCTTGGATACTTTGGGAAAACAGGGGTACATCAAAACATGACTTATATCCCCATGACCTGCGGATATAATTGGACATTGTCCCTTGGAGTCAGCGACTCCTGGCCATCATGGCTGGTTTTGGACAACACTTGTTCTTCCCCACCCTCTCCTGTGTCCTGGAACAAAAATGCCTTTGGGTTGAGCATGCTGGACCTGAAGTCAGAGAGGATCAAAAAAGAATTCCTCAAGGGCAGATCCACTTGACATCTGGGGGAAATGTTCTGTATGAAAAACAGTTTGCTAAGTTCACAGGCTCTAGCCACTGGTCTGGACCCATTAGTAACTAGTGGAGTGGCTATAAGGAGAATTCTCTTGCTCTGTTTCTTTGTTTCCAAGAGGCCTCAAGCTGTCAAAATTGCCTAAGCTGATATGTATGAAGTGCTTAGCAGAATCCATTGCAAACAGTAAGAGCTCGATAAATGTCATTATTATTGGTGTTGTCTTTATTTGCTCCACAAACTTTTCCTAAGTGTCAACACATCTTCAGTCCTGTCTCAGTCAGCACCCCTCCTCTCCTTACAGAGTCTAATAAGAGCAATCAAGGAGTGGACCAAAAATTGTATCAGGGGTAGGCATGGTGGTACGTGCCTGTAATCTCAGCTCTGGAGAGGCTAAATTTGCAATAAGGGTTGCAAATTCAAGGTGAACTTGAACTTAGGGAGAACCTATCTAAAATAAAATTTAAAAAGTGCTGGGGATGCAGCTCAGTGCTCCTGAGTCTCATACCTTGTAACAATAATTTTTAAAAATGTATCTGGGGAAGGACATTGTATAATGGCAGAAGCTCCAGTTTCTTGGGGCTGGGAAGGCCTAATGGAGGTCCATTGGCACTTGGCCTAGAAGGGGAACTGGAGGAGAAAGGGCAGCGCCGGGTAATGCATAAGCCAGGCAGGAATGGAGAGAGCTGGAGCCAGGAGGGGTGTTCGCCCTTGACAAGTGATCCAGATGCTGACAGCCTCACCTTTGACACACCTAGGAGCAGCCTCATTGGAAATGTTCCTGCCTGTGACATCATGGCAAGGCTGGTCAATTCCATGAATCTGAGGGCACAGCCCCTGCCTCCCGCCAGGGCAGTGCAGGAGGAAGCTCTTCTCTGGCTAGTGGCCAGCTGAGCATCTACTACAAGTTCCCTGTTGGTACTGGCTGCAGGCACCCAGGCCCAGCCAGTCGGAAACCAGGCTCGTGCCTCTGTAACCCGATGCTGGCCCCATACCAGCCTGGCTTCAGAGCCCACTCCCAAAGGGAGTGCCAGCCAGCAGGGGTCACGATGACCTCCTTTCTTCTGGCTAGGGTGCCTTCTGGCAGTTCCCCATGGAGGCCAGTGGAAATGCCACCTGGGGCAGAGATGGCCACTCCAGCCACTGCCAGAGGAGCAGGTTGAACTGGGGGTCTGCACACCCAGGGAGGATCCTCATGGTCTCTCATTATCACGAAGACTCTGGCCTCCACTAGTCCCATCCCTGTGTGGGGTTAGTCTCCAGATGCAGACCCTTCCCCACCGGGGACGGAGGACAAGTCCAGGGTGTCGTGCCTCCCCTCTTCCCACACAAAATAACATCAGCCTCACCCTTAAAACAGACAGACCCAGATTGGCTGTGAGATAATGCCTGCAGATTGCGAAGTCAGATTGTGTGGGTTCAAATCCCTGTGCACTTCCTGGCTGTGTCACCTGGGGCAAGTAACCTAACCTTCCTGAACCTCCCACAAAAGGGGAGAGGCAGACCTCTTTCAGGGGCTGATCTAGAGGTTGGTTTTTTCCTTTTCTTCTGGAAAGTTCTAGAAGTATTGTAGGTTTTGCTGGTTTTGTGTTTCTGTGTTCACCACTCAGCTTTGCTCAAAAGGAACCACAAACAGTATGCAAACATGTGGATGTGACAATGTGCCAATGAAATTTTATTTCTGAAATTTGGATGTTGTACCATTTTCTCGAGTCACACATACATACAAGATTTTTTTTTTTAACTATTTAAAAGTGGGCGTGAGAAACAATTCTCAGTTCACAAACAAAAACAGGGTTTAGGCTGTGGGCAACAGTTCGCTGACCCCTAGGGTAATTTATAGAAGTGCTCTTGTGCTGACACTGGGGTCTGAAGGCGTGAATGTGGTACATAGTGGGCTTTCACGGGGCAGGCCATTGATGATGGCAGTAGAAGGAAGGCCTCTGTCTCTTTCTAATACTAGGGATTGAAACCAAGGTCTTCACTGAACAGCTACATTCCCAGCCCCTTTTTATTTTCATTTTGAGACAGGGTCTCTCTAAGTAGGTAAACTGCCCAGGGTGCTTTCCAACTTGTGAACTTCCTGCCTCAGCCTCCTGGAGTGCTAAGATTTTAAGTGTGCACCACCATGCCGGGCAGTGGTGCTTGCTGAGCTGGTCAGTAAAAGGAGTAGCTGAGGTCAGCTTATGGGGACACCACTGGACAGGAGTGTTCACATGTGTTCTTAAACTGGCCCTTTTCTCTTGGGAACTGCAGTCATTGCCCAGATCATGGCCGCACCCCTGCCATCTGCCACACCCTACACCTCCCTCCATTGCACCCCTAACCACACACATTCCCAGGGCCCTGGGCCAGGTCTGTGCCTGAGGGTGCAGAGGACATCTTGCCCCAATATCAGTGACCCAAGATAACTCAGGCACTACAGGGCTGGAACTGTCTTTTATCTTTGGCATCAGGTAGTAACTGTCCAGCCTTGCTACCTAAAGTCACATCTTCTAGCCCCAGTGAGGCCAGGGTGTGGGTGGAACCCTGGTTTGGGGCTCTGGCGTGTCCTCCTCTCTCAACACTCAGCAAAGAGCTCACTTTGGGCCCTCACCCGGATGCACCATTGCTTTGGCCTGCAGTCTTTCTCCTGTGGATGTGCTGAGTTCAGGCCACAGGATCTAGCTCATCCAAGCCAGTTATATTGCTGGGCAGGACCCAACACCTTCTTCTGCCCATACCCATCCCTGTCTTGTCCAGAGCAGGCTTTTAGGCAGTGTTTTGAAAGCCCAGAGCAGAGACAGGAGGTCCCCTCTGCATTCTGGAGAAATGGCCTAAGTCCTTAGACCATGGCTGGTAGTCCTGACTAGATCTCTCTTCCCAACCCTGTCTCAAGGCTCATTGGGCACCTGAGTATCTGGGAGCTGGTTGGAGAAGGCCCTTTCCAAGTGCAAGGTGTTATATCTGGGGGGTGGTGTGCCGGGCACCTGGGCCCCTGGGGCAGGAGGCAAGTGCAGAGCAGAGGTGAAAGTGGGCAGGTCTTCGTCTATATGGAGAGCTGGATTGTCCTGGCCTTGCTGGCTGGGAGGAGCCTCGGGGCAGGGGTGCGCCTTCTTTCGGGCCCACCACCCCTTGGCTTTCTGCCACTGGTGGCGGGCAATGATAGAGAAGAAGTCGATGAAGAAAACCTCGATGATCTCGATGACACAGACAACAGAACAACTCATCCACAGGCCCAGCTGGCCACCAAAGTTGGAAAGAAGCACCTCGATCTGTAAAGGAGGCCATGGTACATCATTAAGAGGGACCCTCTCCATTACTTCCCCCTGCTGTGACCCCAGTTCCCAGGGGAGTCATGGGATAGCCCTGCAGAGGCTCAGAGGAAGAAGCCCGAAGGCCTCTTACCCTCTAGCTTTGCTTGCTTTGCTGAGGCCTGGCTGACCTCTAGCAACCCTACTAGGTCAGGCTCGATCCCCATGGGCTGCTTTTGCTCCCCAGGGGGAAGGCGAATGAACACATTCACAAACCCGGGACAGGTCCCAGAAGGACATCACTCACACTGTTGGCTGGGCTCTCCATGATGGATCTCTGGTTCAGGTCTTTGTAGAATATCAAGAGTTTGGCCAAGTCTGTCCTACAGAAATTGCAACAGGTAGGGCCCAGGTGGGTTGGGAGCTTTGGCATTCTGCCAGATGACCAGCACCTTTGCATGGCTTTCTCCCTCCCACCGGGCCCTCAGGATGGCCCAGGCTTTGAGCTCCTCAGGGATATGAGAATCTGGCTCCTGGGCTTCCTCTATACCTGAGGGTACCTCACCTGGTTCTGGTCTGGTTCTCAGACCTTTCATTCAACAATGAGTTCCCAACTCCAGACTAAGTCTGTATGCCCAGCCATACTCCCTTAGTATCCTGTTCTTCATTAAACTTTGTTGCTGGTAATTGTTTTGATTGCAATCTCAGCTACATATAAGAGACAGCAGCTAATGCAAATGAACAAGGTAGGCTGATGATAAGATAGTAGAGGTAATAACCATAATAATAGCATTTATTAGTAGGAGCTTCCTGTTTTGTCAAGCACTGTTATAAGAACTTTACATTAACTTACTTAAATCTAACAACCTCTCAGTGAGGTGAAGAGGTATGTTTTAATCTTTCTTCCATTTTACTGATGTGGAAAATGAGACCCAGATTGGTTAAGTAACATATTCACATCTGTACAGCTAATCATTGGGTAAACCAGTATTCAAATTCAGACAGATCCGGCTTTAAATTCACACTCTCCACTGCTGGTCTACAGTCTTTCCTTATAGAACCAGAAGCTCATCCGAAAGGAGCAGCTATGTCTTAACTGTTTGCTGCTATGCCAGAATGGAGGTTCACTACTGCTAGACTTTTTAATCTTCCAGGAAAAGGTAGAAATAATAGGTTACTTTTGTGGAGAGAGATTTGGCCCAGGGGATCACTGATTTGCAATACTTGGTTGAATGTTTTACAAATGCTTGGTCTAAGCCTATCTTTACCACTACTTGGCAGAGCCCTAGAGCAGAGACCATGGTGGCTTGGTCACCCATGGCCCCAGCAACTCACACTGCACCTGATACCTAGTGGCCAGTCAATTGATGCTGGAGCCAAACTTGGCTCTCACTTGGGGTAGCCCTGGTACTAGGCACTGGGATATGGTGATGGCCCAGAGAAATGTGAGTCCTAGATACGAGTTCATCTTCTCCCTCATGGGGAATGATTTTCTCTGTTAAAAAGTCAAGTAGGATTGGAAGCTTCAAGGCTCAGAGGAGTATTTTTCCAAATGAATCAGAATACTTCAGAAAGCCATGAAATAAACTTACTGGACAATCACCAGTACCTTTTATAAGGCTAAATAGAATACTAAATATCAGAATACATTCAGAAGGATATTCAGAATATTTACCAACTAGGAAGGCAGAGGCACAAATGAATCAGTGTGCTGTGACCAAACAGAATGCAAACACTCGGTTCTCCCCTTTATCGGTGGGTTTTCAATTTGTCTTCAACCAACCATGGATAAAAAATTGCATTTGGACTTTAAAAAAAAAATTTTTTTTTTTTTTTGTACCAGGGATGGAACTCACAACCTAATGCCTGCCAGGCAGGCATTTATGCCACTGAGCTAAAACCCCGGCCCTTTTATGAAATTTTGTTGTTGTTGTTGTTGTTTTTGTTTTTGCATTTGGATTTAATATGCAGTAGAGGCTTTTGCCTTGTTATTACTCCCTAGGTAATACAGTATCACAACAATTTGCAAACATTTACCTTGTATTAGGTATTATAAGTAATCTAGAGGCAACTTAAATGTAGTGAAGGATGTGGTTGGTTTTATGCAAATACTATGCCATTTTACATAAGGAACTTGAACATCCCAGCTCTTTGGTATCCATGGAGGGAATCCCAGAACTAATCCCCAGAGGATACTGAAAGATGAAGGCAAACAGTTGGTTTGTCCATTCCAATGCGTATCATCTGAAAATCAGCCCAAGTGCTTTGTACGTCATAATGAAACGTTATTGTGTGTCTTATTTCAATTATAGCTTCAATGGGCTACCATGTAAAAAGCATTTTATACTGTGGGTGAGGATCAAATGAAAGTTTGAGCAGGGCCTGTTCATGATAAGAGCTCAATAAATATTTGTTGAATAAATGACCGAATGAAAAGGAGCAGGTTCGGCAATGAGGAAACAAGCGGAGAGGCTGAGCCCTTGGTGGACCGAGGCAGAGGAAACTGGATGGAGGTGGACTTACTTGTTGAGCTGTTTGTTTATTTGTTGGCGTTGGTCCCAGGTGAGAACACGTAGCAACCAATTCTGTGATGGAGAAAGAAAGAGTGGGCCTGGGGATTTCCATCTTCCCTACTTCCTTGGCCACCCTCTTTTCCCCTGGACTCAGTGAGACACCTCCCTCCCTTGGGCCACCCTCAGGGCCAGAAGATAGAAAGAACATCGGTGAGGGTCCCAACCGGGGGCTCAGGGGATAGAGAGGGCAACAGAACTTACCTCTGAAACTTCAGATGGCCACTGGGCCAAGCTGGTGGTCAGTGTCCATTCCTTAAATCTTAGTGGAGGAGGGAACAGAGTGAGTATGGGCAGCCTGGCCCCATCCAGCCGGGCCCCATCCCATCCCTGCCTATCCCATCCCTCTCAGGTCCACCCACCTGCACGTATCCCGGCACACTGTTTGGCAGTCCAGTTCTTCATTAAGAAAGGCTTGGTACAGCTTGTAGTAACAATACACTGAGAGACACGGGAAAGCAGCATAAGATTTGGGGCCCACTGGGCCTTTCCTGGGGGTCCCTGAGTCATCTAGCAGCCTTCATAGTCTTAATTATTTTTCCTCCTACTTTCTTCAAACATTGGTTCTCTGGAAACAAATACTGGTGTGTGATGTATTGGTGGTGGTTGGGGGTCAAGTAGTCCTTGCATAGGGCCCACTGTGATACAGCTCTGTTACTCCCTGGCTGAGCAACCTTGGGCAAACTGCCTAACCTTTCTTAGTTATCTGTTCTGCAAAAGGACACTATCAATAGTACCTGTGGAGTTGACAGAGGTGATCAAACTGTTACCCCACTTTGGCATGCAGCATTTGGTCCTTAACTGGCAAATACCACTTAAGCCAGGTTTGACTACAGAAGCAAAAGTCTAGTTAACATCTAATACCTCACTTGAGCAAAAAGGCAATGGGGCAGAGGCACAGGAGTGCCTTAGATCAGATCAGTGCAGGGCTGGGGTGTGCAGGGCTAGGGGCAGGTAACACTCACTCCAGTTAGGGTTTTGCTGGTAGTTGCAGTAGTTGGCATTCGGAGGTAGAGGCTGGCTGTACTGGGCACACCCACATTTCTCCACCATCTTTGTCTGGAAGCACGAGTAAAGGCAGACCTGAAAGAGGAAATCCAGGGATGGCCTGGAAGCTTGTGATGCCAGAGAGCGCCCTTCTTCCGTATGCCTCACTCCAGATGCTCACCGTCCTGCAGCTGTGGCTGACTGCACCAATGTGCCTTTCTGCCATCTGGGCCAGGGGTGGTGCCCTGACTCCAAAGGGACTGAGAATTTAGACTGACATAGGGAAATCATGTAGAGCTAGGACTAGGATGGTTGTTTTCTATCATGTGAATGCTGGCAAAGAATAAAGGGGAAAATTGAAGCAGTTGCTAAGAAACTGAGAAGCACAACCCCAATAGTCCAACTTTCAGGTCCAAAACTTCCAACTCAGATCTTTGAGAATCATAAGCTGTCACATTATCCAGGAAGTTTGTAGCATAAAAGCCAATGGCAGGAGCTCTGAAGTCAGGCTATTCAAATTTAAATCCCACATTTGCCAACTACCACCTGTGTGTCCTAGGCAAGTCACTTAACCTCTCTGATACTTTGCTTTCTTTGAAATAAGTACAATACCTCCTCCATGAAATAATTTTGAACATGATAAATCAACTATTGAAATGCCCATGGTATCTTATGGCATTACCCACAGGCACCTTTCCATTGAGCTTACCTCTTTTTTGGGGAGGAGGGGGTCCTAAAGTTCATTGTTTGTGTTTCTATTTCCTCTAAGCAGACAGTCTCTAATAGTCCCTTTTTATTCAGTGTGTCTACCACTTGTCAGCTCCATTCTGATGGAAGCTGGAGTCCTTTATTCTGCCAGAAGGCTTTCCATTACCCTGGTAGGAGACCAACTTCAGACTCCCAGGATGTGAGACACAGCACAAGAGCTCTTTACACATAAGGGCTGAAAACTCCAGTGTCTACAGGGGCCAGTGATGAACATAGTACCCTGTGGGGTGGAGTGAGAACCATGGAGACCAGAGGGTCCATGATCCTTTAAAGGGGCAGCTTCACCCATCCACTATCCTGTAGGAATCTGGATTCAGTGCTGCCAGATCACCTGGTTCTTCAAAAGAAGCTGGAGATCTGTATTTTCTTGTGAAATTCCCTGATTTTCAAATATCATCCAGGTTAGGAAAATCAGGTGTGCAGCCTGGAGAGGCCTGGCAGTTGCCAATTAGCTGCCCCCTGATTGGATCCACACATCCCCTGTGACTATGAGGTCAGGATACAACTTGTCCAAGTCACCTGCAAGTGAGGGACACAAACTGGCCCAGAAGCCAAGCACGGGCCCTCAGCCAGTGTCTCCCGAGATGCCTTCTCTCCTGTCCTCGTTTGCACCTGCCAAGGTCCGCTGAGGGAGCAGGCCTGTCCCAGCGGCTGTACATTCTGTTCCACGCTAACCCCAGCGCTCTGAGCTCTCATTACACATGAACTGAAGAGACTGAACAGGACTGGAACCAGCCAGCATCATCTGTTCTTGAGGTCTTTGGATGAACCCCAGGGATCTTTGCACTAGTTCCTGGTCCCAGCCACACCTTGGGCAAGATGAAACTTTGCCTCTTTGCCACAACCCAGGTCTGGGCAACCCTGCCATGCCGTACCTGGAGGGAATAGGAAGCGTTGTAGATGTTCTCAACTGGCACGTCATGCCCGTCCTCTGTGCACTGACTGTAGGGCTCACTCAGCTTGAAGGACTCCGTCTGCAATCAGAGCGGCACACATTCAGCCCCATCTTCCTGGGGAACCCAGGTGGGGAGGTTTCCCTGGAACTTGAGTGGTCATTTAGTTGTTTATTTAACAAAAATGTACTGAGCACTTATTAGGTGCCTGTGTCTTTAGAGACATCACAGGATCCACAGTGATCAAGATACACAATACCCTCCCTGCCACATGGACCTTACATTCTAGATGGGTAGACAGACAGGTGGCCAAAAAACCAAGGCATAAATTCGGTAATTTTGAAAAATGATCAGTGAAACTGATAGGGACACTGGAAGGCTTAGAAAGAGGGACGCAGTCAATCCCAGAGTGGAAAAGAGCTGGACTTGTCAGGAATGGGGAAAGAGAGCCACGTGCTATGTTTAACAGAGGGCAGTGGTACATGCCTGCAATCCAACACTCTGGGAGGTGGAGGCAGGAGGGTCACAAGTTCCAGTGCAGCCTGGGCAACTAAAAACTTCAAGAGACCTTGTCTCAAAATAGAAACTAAAAAAATGTAGCACAGTGTGAAAGCTCTGGGTTCAGACCCCAGTACTGCAAAACTAAAAATAAAAAAATAAAGGGGAAAGAGAGAGAGAGAGACACAGAGAGAGAGAGAGAGAGAGAGAGAGAGAGAGAGAGAGAGAGAGAGAGAGAAATGTGGCAAGAAGACCAGACAGAAAGGACAGCCCAGACTTGAGACAGGAGGAGCCGGCATGTCTGGGACCTGTGAAATTGACAAAGTGCTGGAGATGAAGTTAGAGAAGGAGGCTGAGGTCAAAGCACACCTGGCTGAAAAATCAGGATTTATCTTTCTGAAAGCCCCAGTGAGCCATCGACCAGTCCACTGGCAGGAAGGATAAAAAGATGAGCAGCAACTGTGAGCCGTGGACTCCCATCTGTCCTCAAGTTGCCCATTTCCTTAGCTTCTGGCTCTGGATGTTGATTTGGAAAAGGTTGATTTTCTTAGAAAGGACCAAGAAAAAGCCAGTAGAGGGAGGAAAAGCATTGTCAGCCAGAGTTGGAAAACATTATTCAACCATGTTTTGTTGTGGTTCACTAAGCTGGCTCTAGCTTAATATTTGTCACTGTGGATAAACAATTCAGACAAGCTAAACAGGCAAAAAAGGGGTGGGTGGTATAGCATCTCTGAGTAAAAATTGAACATAAATTGTGACTAACTAATATTGAAGGTCCAGGGTGTGTGAAATTTTTTTTTTTTTTGAGACAGGGTCTCATTCTATAGCTTAGGTTGGCCTCAAATTTGTGATCCTCCTGGCCCAGCCTTCTGAGTACTAGGATTATAGGCATGCACCACCACACCCAGCTAGCTTTCTTTATTTATTTTTATTTTTAAGAGAAAAGCCAGTAAGGGTAAAGGGAGAGAGGATAACAGATTTGGTAGAAGGGCAGAAAAGTTCTTCTTGAAAGAAAGAAAGAATGAAGGGATTTGCTAGGTAGATAGTGTAGACTTCTCAAGTGGCTGTATACTGTTCATATTGTAATTCAGCTGCTGACCCAGGAATCTCAGTTAACTGCAAGTTCCTCAAGGGCAATAGACAGTGCTCATTTTGAAATGTTTAAATAACAGAAACAAACAAAGGAGCAAGGAGCCAGCTGGCCTCTCCCCTTCCTCGGGATACCCACTATCACACAGAAGGTCTTTCATCTTGGACAGACAGACATTCACCTTGCCCTGCAATCTGCTCTTCTTACTAACAATGAAGAGTGAGTTTCTCTCCAGATTAGTACAAAATAAATGCACTCAGTAGCTGGCTTAGTAGTTTTCAGAGATTCCAGTACTTGCCAGGGCTGGGCTGGGAAGTGAGGTGTAAGGGTGCTGATCAGTGGCGCCTCCAGGGCACCTCAGTTCCCTGAAATCCTCTGAGCTCTGATAGATGCTCCTTGAGGCCTTAAATCCTGCTGAGCTGTCCACAGAGCCTGGAATCTGCTATGGGCTCCACAACACCCTGTCTGTCATCCAGGTACCAGAGTCTGGATGTGCAGGAAAGCCAGGCGTGGCTGGCAGAAGTGGCAGGGACTCTGATTACCTTGGTCCTGTCTGCTTCCATCTGAGGATCTAGGGGCAGGGACTGGGACATCTGCATGGGGATCCTTAGCTCTCCTCTTTAAAGGCAGAAAGTGTGCCCAGGACAAAGCCCAGGTAGCAGCACAGCCTGAGGGGCAAGGAAGTAGTACAGGTGATAAGGGTTGGCCCTTGTCAAGCTTTCATGGCTTCTGAGATGGGACAGCCAGATCCTGCCTTCTTACAAAATGAAGGGTCACCAACCAGCCTGGTCGCTCCCTCATGTGTGAGGAGGTGAGCTTGACTGGGCTTTTCCTCCCAGGGGAGGGCAGCTGTCACACTATCATTTTTGCATTTCCATTGTAATCACTGTCCTATCAGCAGCTGCTAGCATCACCTTCTCATCACCTTCTGCCTTGCTGTAGCCCAGGGTTCTCAAACTGTGTTCCCTTTGCCTTCTGTTTTGGGGGTAGTCACAATGGGCTGAGCAGTAAGCAGGCTGGTGTCCCTGGCTCAAACAGAAAAGTCTTGCATTCCCTGCTTTCCACTGTGTACATTTCTGGGTAAGATTTCCATTGAGTGCAAGACTCTGCCCATAGCAAAAAGGATACTCCTGCTCCCCTCAGCCACTGAGGACACAGCTGAGATGTCTGCTAACCTCAGTGAACAGGCAGACATGGTGCCCTCAGCTGCCAGGACCAGCGGAAACCCGGCCTGGCTCTGGGTATAGGTGGAGGCCCTTCCTTTCCCTTGGTGACCTGGTCCTGCCCTTGTTTCTCAAAATGGGCTGTTACTTCTGCCTGGGGAAAGCAACAGTGACAGTGGGGCTGGGAATACAGCTGGATGCTGGTTCCCATCTCTGGATAAGATGCTGCCCAGATGAGCTCAGCCCACATGGCTGCACTATAGACTGTGAGCTAATCAATGACTGTTAGAAGCCATTTAGGTTTAGGTAGTTTGTATACAGCAAAAACTGACATGATACCTAAAACTGAACTCAGCATCTTCTCCACTTACCTAAAACTTGCACACTCTCCTGTATTTCTCACATTAGTTAATGATATCTGAGCCTGTCTAGTTCTCTAGAAAGCTGACCATCAATCTAGAGCTTCTTTTCTTCTACTTAGTCATCGAAGTGTCACTGAGAACCATTTCTTAAGTCACTTGGCTCTTATGGCTCTTGCTCACTGTCTAGGTTGATTCTCATCCTCTCTTGCAACTTGGAGTGTTGAAAGGAAAGTCTTCCTGGTGCTGGGCTGCCCTACACTTTCCTTTGCTCAGCATCTCCGCTGGCCCCATCACTTAGCCATTTGAATCACAGAACTGATCCTGTCACTGCTTGTCACTGCCTGGTGATTCAAGTCCAAATGCATCGACTCAGAACAGGCAGGATTGGGAGGTAGTAGCCTGAGAGAGAAGAAGCAGGCAGCCACAAGTTTTGGCAATAAGAGAGGAAGAGTAAATCAGGCTGTCATCAAAGCAAACAAGCCACTCTAATTCTCAGAAAAGGAGGTGGGACCTAAGGACAAACTGGATGAAGCAGATGAAGCAAAGATGGAAATGGAGCCGACTGAGAACCGAACCTGAAATTCATTTTACCTTCATCATCATGTTTTTCCATAGTAAGATCTCTGCCCGGAGGGGAGATCATAAAACATTTTTAAGTACATTTTGAACTGTGTGCAAATGGGCACGAGTACACTAAAGCCCTTCTCTTTCTTCCTAAAAGTCCCCATCTCTTCATGAAAAACCCCTTAATAATTTATGACATTCATTTGACGCCCCACTCCACTGTCTTTGGAGCAGTCAGCTTTGCTGTCCTTTACTAAGCTACTCCACCAGTGGGTAGCCTGCTGTACTTCTTTTCCATAGCAAACCTCCATTCTATTTTTGCTTTAGACTTAGTCCAGGTATGATTTTCATTTTACATGAGGCAATTACCCCATTCTAGCTGGTGACAAGCCTAGCTTATAAAATGTCCCCTAGCTAGGTTCAGTCTAGTTTTCAAGTTCTACCTCTTTCTTAATTAATTTCAGTCCAACAGATACCATCCTAATTCAACAGTGGGAGTCCCTATGTTATAAGGAAAACAGAGTGAATATGTCATCAGAGGTATACAGTGGGCCCTCTGCATCCACAGATTCGGCAAGTCATAGATTAAGAATATTTAAAAATTGCATTCCTGCTGCACATGTACAGATGTTTGCCTTGTTGTTCTTCCCAAAACAATATGGTATAAATACCATTTACATAGCATGAGGTATTATAAATAATCTAGACATGGTTTGAAGTATATGGGAGGATATGTGTAAATTACATGCAAATACTATCTCATGCATATGAGGGACCTGATGAGCACCCACAGATTTGCCCAATTGTGAATAGAAAAATAACTGGAAAGAAAATTATATCTGTACTGAACATGCATGGGCTTTTCTTGTCACTTTTGCCTAAACGATAATGTCTAAAAACTGTTTACTTAACATTTACATGACATTAGTATTATGAGGAGAATACATGAAAACACTACCCCACTTTATATCAAGAACTTGAGCATCCATGGATTTTGGTGTCCATGGTTGTCCTGGAACCAATTCTCCCTCCAATACCAAGAGACAACTATATACTAGAAGACACTTAGTATATGAGGATAAACTCTACATTTATACAGCAAAGTTGTATATCATCATTAAAATTGGGGTAGTGGAAGACTAATGCTATGGAAAAATGTTAATGATATATTTTAATGAGGACATAAAAGCAGGGTACAGAAGAGTAGTGTTCCACTTTCATTTAAAAAAAAGAAAAGTAGATTTTAAAATTAGAAAAGGGTGGAAAGACTGCTTTACATGGGTTTATGGGTGGTTTAACTCTTTTTTTCTTTTCTTTTGTTTTTATTTTGTAATACACTATAAATGCGAATTATGTATGATAAACTCTGCACTCCTAATCATGTTGGGAAAAAAAAGAATCACATATATAAAAAGTTAGGACAATTTATTGACTATTTGAAAAAAGAAATAAATCTCTACTTAACATTCTTAAATAACATACTTAATCTAAGGAGTTAAAGTATTAAATGGAGTAATATGATAACTGGAAGAAAACTCAACTCAGTATCTGATCTCAAAAAGGGAGAATCCTCAGGAAACACAATAACTAAAGAAGAAAACAAGTTTGAACCCAGCCTGGGCAACATAGCAAGTTAGCAAAAACCTACTCCAATTGTTTTTTAAGATTTTTTTTTAAAAAAGGGCTGATAAATAGCTCAGTACAAAGGCCTCAGATTCAGTTCCCAGTATCACACACACACACACACACGGAAAAGAAGGAGGAAGAGGAGAGGATGAGGAAAAGGAAAAAGGAGAAGGACAAAATGAAGGAGAGGAAGAAGGAAGAGGAAGAAAAGGGCAGAGGAGAGAAGGGAGAAGGAAGAGGAGAAAAAGAGAAAGAAGAAGAGGAAGAAGAAGAGGGGCAGGAGGAGGACAAAGAACGGGAGGAGAAACAAAGACTTTGGTTAAGTAAAAACTGAATATTTCTGCATGTGGAAAAATGCCATACAGAAAACTAAGAGAGAAGTATAAACTGGAAAATTGTTTCAACACATATGGCAAATAATTATACATATATATGGCATCTCTTATGCATACTACAATAGCATATTATATAATAATATAAATAGATACCATATATAATTTATGCATATTATTATATTTCTCTCTGACTCATAAAAGAAAGGAATATAAAAAAGACAAGGGGCTTGGAATGTAGCTCAGTGGTTGAGTGCTGGTCTAGCATACACAAGGCCCTTGGTTTGATTCCCAGCAATAGGGGAAAAAAAAAAAGAAGAATGGAAAGAAGGAAATAAAAACAACCTTCCCTAAGCCTTCTTTTTTTTTCTTTTTTTTTTGCTTCAAATTTATTTTTCCTTCCCTCCAAATCTTTTTTCTTAAAAAAGTGGAGCATAGTAGCTAGTGATTTTTGAGTGCTTACTACATTAATTTTCACAGCCACAAAAGAGCATTACTGACACTAGCATCCCTACTTGCATAACCCAAGTACAAAGTTGGGACTTGACCCTCAGTCCCTGAGAGCTTAATCCCTGTGATGCATACAACTGTGAAAGGAAGTTACATATGTGCCTTAAGATTAAAAAAAAAAGGTCCAGTAGGATTTGCAATCACAATGGAGGCTCCCCCTTCTCTGTGACTTGGCCCCACAGCCCCTGGGGTGAATGGTCCACACTTGTTCAATCCTGATCTCCCATTCACCATCCAACCCTTTGAAGTTTGGTTTCTGTTTAACTCCTTTGACTGAAAACTATTATGGCGAAGAACACCAATGACATCTTGGTTATCATACTCAGAGAGCATCTTTCACCCTTGGTCTTGCTAGACCTCTCAACTGCATTTGGCACTAGCGTCACACCTTTCTTGAAAGTCCTGTCTTTATCTGACACCAACTCTTTCTGGCTTCTGTTCCTTTCTCTCAGACTCTGTTTCTCCGTTTACTTTCTGTTCAGCCCCTAAACAGTTGCAGATATTTAGGGTTCTGCTTCAGGCCTTAGGTGATGACATTCATTTCCAAGTCTGGAATTACCTTCCATATTTTCTCCTGAACTCCAGGTTCATAGCATCTACTTACTGGACATGATATTTTCACCTTGTTTTCTCAAAGGCACAACAAAATGGGTAAGTCCTGAACAGAAATGGTCACCTTCTCTCTCAAGTATACCCCTCTTCTTGTATTCCCTAATTTTGAATCTGACACTCCTTCACCCCCCTGGCCAAGCCAAGACCTACACATCCACCTAAGTTCCCCTGGTTCTTCTTGCTAACACTGGTTGTCAAATCTTGTTGCTCCTACACTGTAACATCTCTAAAATCCATTTCCTTCTACTCATACCCACTTTGCCTCAGTCAAGGTGTATAATGTTTCTTTCTAGAATTACTATAAATGTGCTAATGTATTGATTACATTTCAACCAAAGTGATTTTTCAAAGGATGGCTTAACATAGTTTCTGTGACCTTTCTGTAATTGCTACAATTTTCACAGACAAGCCTTTCCTAATGTTGTTTGCAAGACATTTGTCCTTCAAGAATTCCTCATTTAGACCTGGGTGTGGTGCTGCATGCCTGTAATCAAGAGGGTCACAAGTTTGAGGCCAGCCTGGGTTGCATAGCTGGTTTGAGGTCAATCTAGGCTACCTAGTAAAACCCTGTCTCAGAAAACAGAACGAAATGAAATGAAACAGAACAATTTGTTTATTAGGAAGTCTTCTCCAATAGCTTCTATCTCCACCTATCCAACTGCCCATGAATCCATCTAGCATCCATCTAGCATCCATCCAATATATACTGGGTATTAGATATGTTCTAAGAACTGAGCCTGGGTACAAGACAGGCAAAGGACTTCCCTCTGCAGAGGTAGGAATTATATTGCAAAGGTACATTAATTTTGTCTTTTCTTCTTAAAGATAAAATTTTTGAAGAAAATAGCTCTGATGTGTTCGTCTTTGAATATTTGGTGCTTTGAACATAAACTTTCTCAGTTAAATAAGGGAAGTTAGCTAACCAATTGCTTAACAGACTAAGTCTACCAGCTTACTACATCTATCAAACTTAAGAAGCAAATAAGTAGGTAAACAAGTGAGTAAATAAATAAATAAATGAGGAAGGAAGTCTGAGTACAAACCACACTCATTCTTAGTGACCTCCTGCTCACCTCCCGGGTTTTCATTGTTGTTGTTCTAAATGCTCATAAATCAGGCCTAGAGTTGATTGACCCTGCTCTATGGGGTTGCTTTTCTACATCTTGAATTAGGTGTAGCAGAAAACTCACCCGTGTCTTTGTTTACCCATTCCTAATAAAGAGGACATTGCTTAACAAGGTGGTGGTTATTTCCAGCCTCAGAGCAAAAACCAAGAGGCTATAATTCATTCCTTTTTATACCTTTGAAAACTCCAGTTTCTCTCAGCCCAATTTGCAGATGTTATGAGAGGCAGAGATAGGGAGAAGGGGACAGCAGGAGGGAAGAATGCGGTGCAAAATCCCGGACCTACTTCAGCATGGGACGCAGGGAAACTGTTCGATTGAAACCTTCACTATTGTCTTTGACTGTTCCATGATCTCTCAGTAAGAGAAAAAGCCAAGGCTCAGCTCCAGAAGTGGAAGCCCCTGTTTGAGCAGGTTGAGGGTTCAAGATTTTTCTCCACATTCCACATCCACACAGCAAAGGCTTGTACACATTACTTCTCTCTCCAGTCGAAAACAGAGTTCCTAAATAATACGCCTCCAAAGTGTCTGCAATACCAGACAACCAGCCTGATGGCTCCCTCTGTCCCCATGGGGCAGTATGAGGCACTCTAGCCAAATTTCCTCAGTGTGTTGCCTCTGATAACAATCACTGGAGACAGGTTAAAAATATAGATCCTTGGACTCATCCTCCAGCAATTCTGGTTTTATAGATCTGGACCTGATGACCAAGGAGGTTTGGAAATCATTCCCCTGGAAGGCAAGTTGGTGAGGGATGAAGGGTACGAAGTTTAATGCAGGGCATTAAGTTTGGATGAAAATAAAGGCATGAATGGATAGTCCACAGAGGGATCATTTGATTTTCCTCCCACAGACAGCTTTTTAAAAAGTCACTAAGAAGAAATATGAAGTAAAAATATAATAGACACTATTTTTTCTTGAAAGATTAGCAAAGATTAAAAGTTGAGTAATCAATAATGTTGGTTGGAGCCTGCAGCCCAGATGTGCTCCTACTAGTAAGTTTGAATGTTTTCAGCATTGAATGAAGTCAGAGAAGTTGAAAGGCAGAGGGAGAAGGAATTCTTGATAAATGAAGTAAAATCAATGGAAGTGTGATTAACCACATAGATCTTTGAGAACCAGTGACTTTCCATTAACCTTCAAATAGTTGTTCGCATGCCTCCATAGGCCTCTAGGCATCCCAGGAAGAGAGGTGTTAATCTTCTGTATTTTATTACTGACAAATATATAATTGATGCTTTGCTTCCCTTAGGGTTCCACAAATGCTGTTGTCCATTTTTTTACTGAATAAGTAAGATGCTTTAAATTTTTTTCCCCAAATGGGACCTTACCTTTGTTCATTCATACAGAAGATATGAAGATAATCTTTAATGTAACTACTGGCATGACCATCAAGGAACCATTGGAAAATACAGAACCTTGCTCTTTTTGAAACATCCTTTTCCTGAACTACACTTCATTGGTTATTCTTGAAAAACGAAAACAAAAACATCTCCCAAAACCCATCCTCCTGTCCAAGTCTACAAAATGAGAATATTCTCTTACCAGATGCATTCCTATGGAAGTGGATATTGCAGGCTCAATCTCCGTTCCCACGTCTTCAATGAAGGGGTATTCGTTCTGCTGATGAATAAGCACCTTAGCCCCAGTGGAGGACACCAGGAAGGGGTTGTATTCCTCTTCATCTATGAACAAGATGACTTGCAGCCCTGGAGGATAAGGCAGACCCATGTGGTCAAAGTGCTTTGGGACGCTGAAACCCAAGGCACAACCATTTCTAACAAGTGAAAGGTAGAAGAGGACCAGAAGCTTCACGAGGGTAGGAGTTAGGCCTGGCTTGCACCAAGCTGTGCTCCAAGGCTTAGCCCAAAATAGGGGTCTAAATATAGTGTCAAAGTCAGAGTTCTCACTAAACATAATGGAACTGGTACTCTGCCTGAGACACACAAATCTATGTGGTCCTTTGAGACAGGGAGTTCGTCTGAGTCGCCACAGAACTTCAGGCGCTGATGGTGCTTAAAGTTTTGAGAGGAAATGAACCTTTTATGGCATATCTGGCCCCTGGCCTCACTTCTCTCCTTGTCCCTCCTCTTGCCCTCTGCAATCTGCTCTGTACCCAGCAGCCAGAGGGACCTTTGAAGACCGGAAATCAGATTGAGTCACTTCCTGGCCTGGACCCATCAGTGGCATCCTGCTGGATGCAGAGAGTAAGATGGAATCAATCTGGCTAAGCTGTCAAGGCCTGGATGATGCAGCCCACCCCAGACTGCCTTCTTATCTTCTAAGACTCTCCTCATTCCTCTACCAGCACCAAGCACACTGGCCTTATTCCTATTTCTAGAACCCAGCACATTCATTTCTTCTTGATGCCTTTGTATTTGCAAGGCCTTTAATATGCTCTTGTGTGGATCTTAACATGGATGCTCTCAACCTTAAGTAGTTCCCTCAGTGAAGTCTTTCTGAATCTTATCATCCCAACCCAAACCCCATCCTGGCCCCCGCCACTTTGCCTTCCTCTTTGTTGCTTTCCTCTCCTCACAATTCATGAGGACTTCTAACTAGATAATGTCTATGTACAGTATGTGTTTGCCCACTTAAGTGTCTATATCCACTAAAATGTAAGCTCTCTAAAAGCAGAGATGGCATCTGTCTTGTTCACTGGTCTGTCCCTAGCATACAGCAGATACTCAGTGCATGTTTGGTAAACTAGGTGTGGTGGTACATGACAGTAATCTCAGCTACTAGAGAGGCTGAGGCTGGAAGGTCACAAGTTCAAGCCCAGCTTAGGAAACAATGAGAACTTGCCTCAAAATAAAATAAAAAGGATTAAGGGTACAACTCAGTGATAGAGTATCCCTGGTTTCAATCAGAACCTAAGTACTATTCTGACATTCTCAACTTGTAAACAAGGGAACTGAAACTCAGAGGGGGACAGCGATTGGGTGGAGGATACACAGGTCCACGTAGCAAAGCCAGAACTCTGTATCTCTTCATTTTTCATTCCTGGACAGTTTTTCCCACTGAAGAATACACTGAATTATTGTTTCTTGCAGTCTTGTGGGGAAGACAGGCTACACAATGACATAGTCCGGGATTCCACATACGGGTCTCCTCAATGACACAGCTTTGTCTTTCCTGGTGGGAGCATCTCTAGACATCAAATCATGCTCAGCTTGCATAAGATCTTTCAACATTCCTTTTGGGAGTGAGCAAGGCCAACCTGTTAAGTTCCTACTTTCCCTACAAAAGCAGGATTAGAGTAGTGGTGATAATAATACTAGAACAGTAATGATACTAGTGGTGCTAGCAGCAGCAGAAATGCTAGTGGATGAGTAGCAGTGCCAGTAATGGTAGTAATAGTAGTAATGACACTGAGCATTTATTCTCTGCATCATGTGTGTATGGCTGAATTGTGCCCCCCATTCATATGTTAAAGCTCTAATGTGATGGCATTTAGAGAAAGGGTCTTACTTAAAATTAAAAGAGCTCTTAGGGGTGAGGCTCTAATTTGTTAGGACTGGTGTCATTATAAGGAAAGAACATCCCAGCACACTTTTTCCGCTTGCAATAGAGAATGGGCCATGGGAGGACACAGAAGACAGCCATCTGCAACCCAAGGGAGAAAAGTCTCACCAGAAACCAAATTTGCCAGCACCTTGGTCTTGAACTCCTCAGCCTTCAGAATTATAAGAAATAAGTGCCTGTTGTTTAAGCCACCCAGGGTATGAGATTTTGTTATGGTAGCCTGCGCATACTAAGAGAGTGAACACCAGGTCTTATCCTAAGTCAGTGATGGTGAACCTTTTAGAGGCTGAGTGTCTTTTAGAGACTGAGTGCAAACCCAGACACACTTACTATCACAAAGTGCCACCCCTGCAATTAAACCTGAATGCTTAGGTTTATTTTAGAAAAAACAACTCACATATTAACATCTTTTTTCTTTAGAAAATAAAAGAAATACCACATGTGCCAGAGGCTTGCCACCACTGTTCTAAGTGCCCTGAGTATGGAAGTCTTCTCAGTAACCTTTCTGGGAGGTATTATCACTCTCACTTTATAGATGAAGGGCAGTAACTTGCCCAAGGTCACATAGCAAGGGCAGAGCTGGGTTTTGGCTCCAGAATCTGTCATCCTAACTAAGACAAAGGTGTGTCTACTTCCCTAGCCTCCTATTCAGCACATGTGGGTTTAACTCTGTTTAGAAGCCACCTGCCCAGCATTACTCACTCTAGCTAGCAGCTTAAACTGAGGTGGCTTTTCAGCCGGAAGGAGCCCAGTAATGTCCCTGAGGCTCTCAAATGTAAAGAAGAAAAGTCAAAAAGGTAATATAAGACACTTATTAAAAAAAAAAAAAAGAAAAGAAAAGAAAAGAAAGGAACCAACAAGATAAGTTTCTGGTTTGGGGCCAAGTGAAGACATTTGCATTTCTTTCTCCCTCCATCCTCGGAACTGGAGAATTGAGCCCAGGATCTTCACACTGAACTACATCCCCCAACCCTTTTCATTTTTGATGTTGAGACAGAACCTTGCTAAATTCCTCAGGCAGAACTTGACCTTGTGATCCTTTTGCCTCAGCCTCCCAAAGAGCTGGGATGACAAGCATGGGTCTGGTTGGGTTTGTTTCTGAGAGCCCGCGCATGCTCAGTTGCTCCGCTGCCACTGTGCTGACTGCTAGAGAATCGTGGTTCCTCCTCCGCGTGCGTTTCCTTACCGTACTCGCTGCCCCCCATGGAGGTGCTGAGCGTGGTCTCATTTTCTCTGTTGTTGAATGTGTAGCAATTTCCATACATGGGATGGTGGAAAAGCGTGAAGTTCCTATTGGGGAAGGACTTGGGTCAGACAGGGCTGGGCTGGGCACTCCCTTTCTCATTTCAACTGAAGACTAGAAGGGCAATGTTCACGGGCCCAACTCTCTTTTGGGACAATGAGTGACAGGCATGACTCACTTTCCCTATTTTTCCTCTGATAGAATAGCAAACAAAACCTGCCAGTCAGGTTGACAAGTATTGACGTAGAATTAGACTATGCTTTCTGTTCTCCCTCTTAATCCCCTTGCCATTGTCTCAAGTTGGCATTCCCTGTGCCCCATTTCTGCCTCCAAATTCTTCTACTCTTGAATTACTCAGCTAGCACTCAACTTTTTTTTTTTATTCAAATTGTCAGTCTTAAGAAATGATCCTCAGAGGAAGAATTCCTTCATCTGCGACCTTATATGACTTTGGAACCCAAGTTTCCGGGAGACGTCATTTCTGTCACTCAGTCTTTGCAACATATAGAAAGGTAAGAATTAGTATTTGAAAAGAACAAAATAAACCCTCCAGAAAAGCAGGATTGCCTTAAAATGTCCTTTTCACTGCCCAGTCATCACCAGGACTGAGGGCTACCTTAAAGATGGAAAAGCACGAAGACTCATGTAATGGACATGGGACTTTTTTCTTCCCATCCTCCCTCTCTCTCTTTCCTTCTTCCTCTGTACCAGCATAGTAGTCTTCCATCATTGGTGTGCATCAAAGAGGTAGGTTATATGCACTCTACCAATTACTCTGTATCCTGATGAGTAATTTAATGAGTTTGAAGATGTGGTAATTTATACTCTACTCACTGACCCTCAACTAACTTCCATGTACTTGGTTTTCCAGAAAGCAGAGATTGAGAAGAGAACCTTCTGCTCCCAAGTCCTACAGGTGAGCTGCAGATGCCTGCAAGGATCCTGGCTCCCCAAACTGCCAGTCCTCAGAAGCTGAGAACACAGCCTCCCCCTCCTGACCTGGCATCGCAGGACATCCCGTCAAAGAAACAGGTGACCAGCAGCTCCTCCGCAGAATAGCTCATGTTGATTTTCTTTTCCAGAGGCACCTGAGCCATGATGTTCATGTAATGCAACTTGTACCACTCCTGGATGGCATTGACGCCAGAGCTGAAGGTGTAAGTGGCACAGTTGGTGGTATCATTGGAGGCACACTGTGAACAAGAGGAGATACCAGGCTGAAACCCGTGGTCTTAAACTGAGGGGATGAATAATTCAAGACTTCAGGCCAGGAATGCAGAGGAGCAGGAAGGAAATCTGTAGCAAAAGTAAGTTTCCTCTTACTTTTAGGGACTGGGAGAGGTTATCCTCAAGTTTGAGGAGAAAAAAGGAACTGAATAAGGGACGGAGTCCCACTGCTATGACTCCCTCCTGTGGTACTGTCTACCACAGGGTGAGACACAAAACTGGCTTCTTCAGAATCTCCAAACAACAAAGTGCCTTTCAGTTCCTACCCAACCATCCTCATTTCCTATTACATAAATAGTCTAGAAATCTGGGTTCCAGCCCAGACTCAGTCACTACTTCTTTGCACGATTTTTGAGCAGGGTATTATGCATGTATCCATTAGATCACTTAAAAAATGTGGACTGAAATATCACCTTGACCAATGACACACAGTCATTGGGAGGATGCACATTTGGAATATGTAATAACGAGGGCTTTACAAGGAAATGTGACACATTCCAGATGTTCTCTTCACCCAGGGCTTAGAAACTGTCCTGAACGTACAGGCATTAAAAATTAATTGTGATATCAAAGACCTAGGAAAACTCTGTAGTTTTAATGATTTCAAGGAGGTTGATCTTTTAGGGTTTGTGACTAATAGCCATTTTTGACTTGAGGCCATCAAAACTGTGAGGTACAGAAGTTGCTCTGACCCTCTAGAGGAAGATGGGGCATGAAGAGGTATAGTGGGGATGGAGTTAGTTCAGGGAGGTAATAGAATTCATTTTTAATAAATGGCTGCTTCCTAAAAGCCCCTGAAATGGGACCACAAATGGAGATAATGTCAGACTGCAGCATCTATTGAAAGCAAAGAACATGGATGTTCTTGCTGTGGATTATCTATTTCCTCCTTCTGGTGTCTGCCACCCTAATTTGTTTGGGGGAATTTTCTTTTGCCCTTTGGATCCAGTCTGGTGATATTTTTCCTGATAAATATCCCACTTGTCATGAGCCAAGGGGTCATCAGGCCCCTGAGCTTTGCCAACCAGATAGTCCCAAGATGGAATTTGAATCTTTTTTTTTTTTTTTGAGACAAGGTCTTGCTATGTAGTTCAAGCTTGCCTTGAACTCACTATGGAGTCCAGGTTGGGCTCAAACTCATGGCAATCCTCCTGCCTCAGCCTCCCAAGTGTTAGGATTATAGTCGTGTGCCACCAGGCCTGGTGTAAGTGTTAACAAAAAGACTGAAAATAGATCCTTTCGTCCAGCATCAGTATCTCCAAAGACTCCACCATTCCTTGCCACCTCGATCCCTAGGTCTTCCCTCGCTTTTGTCCTCTGAGACGTTTCTCTGAGCTATTGGTCAGCTCCTATGACTTTTTTCCCACGTTTAAAGTTTGCTCAGTAGGTTTTGATTGATTGTAGCTGAATTGCCCCTAACTGGTTGTATTTCTCCCAGGTGGTCCACAGGAGCAAATGGCCAAGGAGAAGAGACCTAGGGTACCACCTCCAGCCCATCCCATACTCCTAACTTACAAGGAAACGAATCTTACCAGTTGGAATCCCACAGTTTTCTTAGACTTGTGAACTTGCATGACATCGGAAGTCTTATGAATGATGTTCCCACTGACTTTCCGCTTCTGGCCAGTGAAGAAATCCCTGGCCTTTCCCTTCTCGTTCTCATCGAAGGCCAGCAGTGGGATCATGTTGAGGAATTTGGGCTGGATGCCTTCCTGGGCTGGATTTTCAGACTCGGCATCACGGCGTTTGCGAGACTCAACCTCTGAAAAGCCAAACAGCGTCTTCAAAGCCTTTCTGGTCTCCCTATCCAAGTCAGCCAGAAGTTCACGTACAGCACTATACCTGCCAATGAGGGAGGGAAGCATTAGAGAGAGGTGAGATGACTATGGCAAAATGTGGCCATTTCTCCCCATTGTTTTCCATCAAGGTATGTCAGCCGGGGGCTCACTGCCCACCCTCTTGACCAAGGGGACCAGGCCTTTCATGACTGCCCCACCCAAAGTGACTGCTGGCTCCTGCAAAAGGAGAAGGCTCATGAGTGAGCCTTGTGTGACTTCACATGGCTTCACCTATGCTACTTCTGTCTAGTTACTCTCAGGTATGTTGATGCGTTTGCCCCAACCAGCAATTCTGGACTGTCAGATGCGTCCCATAAACCAGTCACTGTAAGCACAAGGAAATAACTGTTAACCAGCACTGTCCCCATGGATAGGGTCCAGCCCCGCCCAACACATTCTGCTTCTGCCTGTAAGGTGTCCACCAATCAGTAGTTGGATGAATGAATAAATAGCTCTTCCCTTGACATCATCTAAGGACACGTAGGAGGCTGGGTGTGGTGGTGAACACCTGTAATCCCAGCACTCAGAAGGCTGAGACAGAAGGATCACTGCTGTGAGTTTGAGGTCAGTCTGAATTACATAACAGAGATCCTATCTCAAAAAGCCAACAACAACAACAAGAAGAAGGCAAAAACAGTAACAACAAAAACAAAAAGGACACATAAGAAGAGTGCAGAGTTGACTGCGTGAAGCATAATGACACCATTTTTTAAAAAATATTTCACAATACCAAGTGGTCCCAGGCTCCTCCCTATCTCTCCCCTCCCACTTCTCTCCTCCTTGCTCCCTGGATAGGAAACTTAGAAGAGCGAGTGAAGGTCTAAGTTTTAGAACCTAACTACCTGAGTTTACATTTCCCTTCCTGGTTCTGGCTGTGGGACCTTGAACGAGTCACTCAGCTTTTTGTGTCTCAGCTTCCTCAGGTTATTGGGAAAGTTCCACACCCCTGTGCATAATATGTAATCAAACGGTCACTATTATCTATTACAGTAGTGTAATTCTGGTATTAGTTTACTCTTCCGCTATAATTTAAGCCTATTAGGACAAAGAATGTGTTTGGGCTGTTGAGTTCTAAGCTCCAGAACCTACCACAGTTCATGACAGTTTACAGATGCTGATTAAATTATTGTGGAACAAATAATAGACAAATGAAGGGGGAAAGGAAGAAGGAAGAAAGAAAAGAAAGGCTTCAGGAGTTAGAGAATGAGTCTTAAACTTGATTTTGATTCTGAGCTTTGGCACTAACTCATTTATGACTTGGGACAAATTGACTTCCCTTGTTACTCTTCCTCCTCCTGTTCTTCCCTTCTCCCTACCCTCACGCCTGCTCTGACATATTCTGCTGAAATCTGACCTTCCTTGCCAGTCCATTTTCCACAATTCTGAAGACTCTGATGACCCATTTAGAACAGGTCTTACGACTGACAATAGGGCAGCACCAGGGGTTGGTCCAGTCCAGAGCCCAATGATCTCAATTAGTGGGGCTGGGATGACTCAGATGAGAATTTAGAACAGTTGGGATGCTTCCAGAAGTCAACTGGGTATCATTTCTGAGTCAACTGGAGCTCACGCTCTGGGAAGGGGGAGGGTGTGAGCTTGGAAAGAGGGCAGTAATGGCTGAGCTGGGCTTAGTGTGAGCATCTGTGGAGGGCAGAGTATGGGTGGATTCCAGTCCAGCCTCCCAGCAAACCCTGTCCCTGCAGCCTCCCCTGCCTTCCTTCCCTGCACTAGCCCATCCCGAGAAGTAGCTGATGGACTGAGAACTTGGTATGGATAGGACACCTGGAAGAGGGCAATTCAAATTTCTAAAACGCAGGCTGGCACCAGCTCATTGACGACTTGGGACAGATTAGCTTCCCTTGATAATCTTCCTCCTCCGGTTCTTCCCTTCTGCAGGCTGGCATGGGCTCCCGGGGCTGTTCGTTTTGCAGAGGGGCTTTGGCACCTAGGGGAAGCATGATTCCTCCTCCCAGGTCCCTAGGTCCCTGCTTCTGTCTCTTACTTGTAGGGGTTGATGTTGCAGATGGTGACAGCTGGAAAATCTAGCTTCTGGAAGTGGACTTTGATGGAGACGGAGACAGTATAGAAGGAGGCAACGAGGAGGGCACACTGCCAGATAATGAGCGCCACCGCCGTCAGGGTGAACAGGATCCAGAGGAGGCGCCGGAGGCGGCCGCGGGACACCACGATGCGGCGGCACCCGTGGGTGTTGGTGTTCATGCAGTACCAGTGCATCAGGTCTTTAATGGTGGGTGCCTGTGGGCCTCGCACAGGCAGATTCTTCTTGATTTTGGCTTTGATCTTCTCTCCGGGAGCCATGGCCAAGGTGGAGCTTTGCAGGCAGGCAGTGTGCCTGAGGGATGGAGGAGAAAGCAGGTGAGTTTAGGCCTCCTTCCTCTTTTCCCTATAGCTAGCCAGGTTGCATTCTGAGGCCTTGGCCCTTTCTCCAGGATATTTACTTTTGGCCACCACAGCTGCCAACAAGGTTGGCTGCCTACTCCTCTTACCACCCCCAGGCCTACCCCCGTGGGGGCTGGGTGAGGTATGACCTGTAAAGACCTACTGGACTGGCTGAAGGATGTTTTCCTGGGCTCCTGGGGCAAGGAGACCTCCTAGTGACCCAACCAGCACTTCTTACCAGCTAGGGGCACTGCTACTCGTGCCTTATCTCTGCCATTGCCCTGCCTCCCTGAGGGCACCATTTTTATCTCCTTATGCCTCCTGAAGCCTAGCTCAGTGTCTGGCACAGAGTACGTGCTCAGCTAGGTGTCACCGATTTGGAATCTGCCAAGAAAAATTTCCCAGCAGCACCTGAGATCAGGTTCCTGGCTGGATTGTCTCTAGCCCTTCTCTCTGCTGTTTTTCTTCCAAGAGGAATAATTTCTCTTTCACTTTTTCGCTTTATGGTCAAGTTCCTAGTGCTTCCTGAGCACCTGATGTAACAATATCCTAAGAGTGTGGCTGCTTGATGTTTGCCAAGCTGTGCCCTATTTTCTTGGTTTTAAGGTAACATAAATTTGGAGAACACACCTTGACTTAATGACAGCTTTGGGGGAAAGTATTAGAAAACAAATTACCACGCCCATCAATGTACAGGGTGTATCTCAGATACAGAAACTTTGCAGTGTGAAATAAACTTCATTTTAGAAACAAAGTAATACTTTATATATATATATATAGACTCATGTTTATAATATATAGTCTCATCTGTCTCAAATACATACATCAGTCTCAATACTCTCTATATAAATTTATGCCTAGTCTACATATATTTAATTTTGTGTTTCAAAAATTCCATGATGTAGGCACAGTCTTATTATGTCCTTGTTACAGATGAGGAAAATACACTCAGAGAGGCAGAGTGACCTGTGCAAGATCACACAGCCAGTTAGTGGGGCAGCCATACTGGAATCCTGTAGCCCTGGCCACCATGGTATATGTCCTTGAGGGGACCAATAATGGGCTGGTGCTGCCACCTTCTCCCTCTTGCAGTTAATTAGTAGAACCTGGGATTAAACTTAGAAAGAAAGAGGAAGGATCTTATCCTACTTAATTTTCAAACACTGGATAGTGAAGGTGATTACCTCCCAAGACTTGTACTCTCCAGTACTGGCCGATGGGGTAGATGTAGACTCTGACCTTTATGTCTTCCACATTGGCAAAGGAAAACTAGGACATCTGATTAGCAGTGGGGGATCCAGAGCAGCCCGCATACCCTAAGAGGGCTTGTGTCTGGTACAAGGACTTGGTGTGCTCCATCAAGTTCTTTCAGCAGGATTCTGGACCTGAAATTACTTTTTCTCCACCCAGAACCCATGAGATATGGCCCAAAATCGGGAGCTGGGACAGTATCGGAAGTCTTTTAAATTTATGACTCTAGTGAGCTAGTGGCCAATAAAACAGAGTATTGGGGAGGGTGGAGCGAGATGTTCAGAGGCAGCCAAACTGCTCTAAACTCTTCAGACATCTATGGCTTATTTTGCTGGGATGAAGAAAATCATCTCTGACCCTCAGAAGTATGCAATTAACCCTTTGGCAAGAGGAATGCAATTTGTTTTATTTCATCATTTTAAATACTGCTCATCTCCACTGCTTCCTTTAAAACAATTTACCCCCCACTCCAAAAAAAAAAAAAAAAGGGCAAGAGTTTGTTTTTTAAATTTAGGTCTAGTTTTGATTTCTTGTCAAATAAAACTACAGCCCAAGGAAGGTTTCCTCCTCTAGGAATGTCTGCCAGAAGCATGATTCTGGAATCCCTTGTCCAACTCTCAGTCTTGTCGCTGAAGACAAGATCCCTCTATCCGTTGTCCCTTCCCCAGGGCTGACTCTCATCCAAGTGGCCAGCTAGGAAAGTTAGAGGAGCCCTGGAGATATTCACGTGGACAATATTTCAACTTCAAAACAAAGTCGTAGCTACTACTTAGGTTGTGCCACCTGATTCAATATCAAATCTTCGTGGAAGAATTAAAAGAAAAAAAATTAGTATCCAACGCAGAGCACTCACTCTCCTAAGCGCTTTGTAGGCATTGCCTCATTTAATTCTCACTGCAATCTTCCGAGATAGGTATCATAATCTCTCCCATTATACAAATGAAACAGCGATTCCGAGAGGTTAGGTAGCTTGTCCAATGACGCAGTAGAAAGCGGCTGAGCTGAGATTTGGCACTTTCATCTGCTACTAATGAATGCTGCTCTTCAAACGATGATAGTGACACTAACCACAGAGACATTAATAACAACTATTATTAATTGATCGAGGGATCTGTGTTTAGGAATCCTGTCAGTTTTTTTTTAAAACACATTACCTAATTTAATCCTCACGACAAATTTTAT
This sequence comes from Dasyprocta punctata, assembly GCA_004363535.1. Lineage (NCBI taxonomy): Eukaryota > Metazoa > Chordata > Mammalia > Rodentia > Dasyproctidae > Dasyprocta > Dasyprocta punctata. The sequence goes on along the minus strand of RJWM01019710.1, from coordinate 314 downwards.
ACTATCACAGAGGAGCAAACTGAGGAGCAGAGGGGTTAGGTAATTTACCCAAGCCCACAAGAGTGGGAAGGATTCAAGGGATTCTTTCTGACTCCGGAGCCCTGGGGCTCTCTCTGGCACGCACGCTCCTTCCCTGCCCCGACCTCGCATATTCCCTGTACCACAGTGCAGGATCGCGGAGCTTGTGGAGAGATGAAAGATTGCTCTCGGTCTAGGGCGGGGTGCTCCACAGAGCTTGGACGGGGCGTCGGGGACCAGGAGCCAACCCGATGCGCGGCTCTGCGGTCGCGCTGTGCAGAGATCGCTGACGCCTC